>JAOWBL010000023.1:2902373-2964027 GCA_028564865.1 Zenarchopterus dispar
AGAGAGAGAGAGAAAGAAAAACAGAGAGAGAGAGAGAGAGAGAGAGAGAGAGAGAGACAGAGAGAGAGAGAGAGAGAGAGAAAGAGAGAGAGGGAGAGACAGAGAGAATAATTTCCAAATATGCTCATGGAAGGTTTAAAACTTTGAAGATCTCTGTAATTTTGCAACTTTACATGGATGCAGTCAGTATAAAGAGATTGTGAAAGGAAGTTAACAGAAGTCTGTAGTTGTCCTTTTTTTTATTTAGCGACAGTAAAACATAAGAGCAGTCTTTGATTTTATACAGACTTTCCTGCGTTGGAGGGAAAGAAGGCAAACAGCGGCCTTGATGAAATGATAAGACTGTTATTATGCTGTAAGTCAGTTACAATGACCACCATACCACACTCTCAGTGAGTGCATACAGCAGACGCAAATGCTGTGCTGTGGAGGATAAAAGCACTAGTCTTTCTCCAATTCACAGACCCACTGACCTTTGGTTTGAAGTGGGCCCGTGGCCATCTGTCTATGCCTGTGTGCGGCGCTTTTGGTTTTCTTCTCTCTTCGGTGATGCCCTGGAAACCAGAGGAGGCTTTTTGGCTGTCTGACTCATTCTGCTCATGTAACTTTGGTGGTGGTGATCTTCTGCAGACCAGCCGAGTTCTGCAGTGGAGGAGCGATTTTATGGACTCAGCTGCGTTAACTGTAATAATCTTAGCAAAAATATGAAATATCTAATGTCTCTGAATTATTAAATAGCTGTGTTTTGATAGTTTATTGGTGCACCAGGAGCTTGCGCTGTAGTGGATGATTACTGGGTGACAGGACGAAGGAGGTCATCTGGACTGGGTTTGTGTGCGAGACAGTAACAGAAAGTTCTCAAAGGACTTGAGATAGGTGGCAAAATGATTTGAAAACAAATATTCTGTTGCTAATGTTTTCATCAGGAAAGGGGCACCATCTACTTAGAAGTTAAACAAGAGGATGAAATCCTCTAAAGTGTCCATTTCTGTGAGGTCATGCACAGTCTATTACTAGAATTGACTTCCTTTTTTATAAATAAAAGGAAAAGATTCGGTTATACGACCAGGCTGAACTGAGGAGGGCTGGAGAGAGGCCTTGATGCCCTGCAGTCATTGATCAGGAAGCTTCAGAGCCAGAAACCCTTCAGAGTCTGGGATGCTCGTGCACCTTTCTTGTTTGCACTCCTGAAAAATTCCACCCAGGGTTATATTGTGCACACTTAAAAACCCACTAGCACTTATAGACACATATACTCCCTCTCCAGATCCTGTAATTTTGTTTACACTAAACTGCATTGAAAATGCAAGTCTTAACTAATGATGGCGCATTGATTGAAATCTCGTATTTCCAGTAAGGTAGCTTGAAAGTAAAATTCCAGTGTGCAGCAGTTTGATGTTTTCTTGCCTCTGGATGTTTCCTCCTACGCTCCAGTCTAAAAACACTGAGAGCATGCACGAGCTCTCACAATCAAAATTTAGACTCCAAATACTATAATACAGGTTTAAGAAGTAACATACGTCTTTATAAGTGCAAAGTTGAAGAAAGAAAATGCACAGTCAACAGATTAGTCACCAGAAATGAACCATATAACAATGTATTGCGCTAAAGAGGATAATATTAGCTGTAGGTGTTTAAAAACTTGAACAAAATCCACGAATCATCACAGCAAAAAGGTACATAGATTTTTTAAATATCTGTCAGGATCATTTTTGTTTGTTTTTTAGAGTTTCAGGGTGAATGTTTGATACTACTGGTGACGGGTCTGGAAGTCAAATAAATCACATTAGTAACATGTTGCACACAAATGGAAATTACAGAGAAAGGTGGGTTGTTGATGATATGAGGTCAATGTGATGACCAACAAATATTTTAGCTGTGTAGAGTTCTAAAAAATCTCTTTTCTGACACTTAAAAAGTAGTTTCCATTCCTAAACTTGCTGCTGAGACGAGAATGTCATGAAGCCTGGCTGCTGATCTCTAATCTGCTATCAGAAAATGACAATACACACACACACACGCACACACACGCACACACACGCACACAGGCCTTAAAACCATGACAAGGACCCGAAAAACTGCTCCCCTTTCAGTTCAGGGAAGGATTAGACAATTAGACACACACTGCTGAGGTGTTCACATCTGACGAGTTCAGACAGATACAAACCAGCTCTGGTGTGATTCCTCTTCTAGTGTGGATCACTTAAACAACTGGAAAAGCTGTTATCTGAATCATGGAGCAACGTTACCAAACTCTGGTGCAACTTGAGCTTACTCTGTGCTCCAAAATGCAGGATAAGTTAGGATTTATGATGCTTATTACTGTACAGTGGATGTATATTTATTTGTGTGTGTAACATAGTAACTCCTCTGTGGAAGTTCTGTCCACACGGATATATGACTTTATCTCAACATAAAACACTGTCCTGGAAGTTATATCTACAAAAAATAAGTCAGAGAAAACATCTTACCAGTGTGATGTTATTTATATCTTTTATCAATCAGAGTTGGTTCAAAAGAAACAAAAACACTTGTATGAACAGAAAAGTGAACCAGGATGGCAAAACAAATCAGAACTAAACTTTTCTTCGATCTGGACCAGAAAACTAAGCCAGAAGTATGAACACGTTTCTCAGTGGAGGAACTTAAGGACTTAAAGAAATACGTTACCATTACATGCTGGTACCAGTGGCACCAGTTATGAGGGAGACCAGTGTTAAAATGAACATAACTTCTCCCGATCCGAAACATGTTGCTGTTTTCCTGAAATTGACCCAACACAGACCAAAACCTTGGACAAACTTAAAACAGGACAATCTAACTAAACTAAAGCGGCCCTGATAGGGTACATTTTTAAAAGGGTTAAAGTTTCTACAGATGTCAGGGCTCCCTGAGAAAAATCTGTACATTTGTTGGAGTAACACGTCAAGATTTAGAAGAAACAAACTAACACAAAACAGCAGAGAAGCTCAACTATCTTCAGATCTCAGCGCAGGGAGCAGTGCAGCAGAGCGCCAACGGCGTCTGTCAGTATTTGCACACAGTCATCCATCTTCTTAATCTTAAGTGACAAAGACAGAAAGTGAAATGTAGAATTTCTCTGAGCTAACACAAGATAACCACTCTTGGAGGAATGATGCTAAACAGCATTTAGCAGAATTCAGTGCTTTGTGAGTATCCAGCATGTAAGAAATCCTGCATCCGACATTAAAGCCTCTGGTTGGCATGTACAGGACAAAAACAAAAAAAGGGCAGTGTTTTCTGGCAATATAAATTCTGTTTCCTCACACTTCATTCACAGTTTGTATCTCAGAGACACAAACTCGATCACCGGCACCTTGGAATCAGAGTGGGCTACGAAGGTAGCGTCAGTAGTGAAGAAGGTAGAGTGGGAGGATGAACCAAAACGAAGATTCAAAGACGCACTCTGCAGTTTAGGTTACTAGTTGTAAAGATTTACAGCTTCAAAACTTGATAGCTTTATGAGTCCAACTACAACAGCTGGTTAACATTAACAGAGACAAACCAGGAAGAATAAAACACACGTTTGGTGACATTTAGTCAAATTTCAGTTCTGCTAAAGAAGCAGGAAACCTGAGAAAAAAAGGAGCTAGAAATAATGAAAAATAACTGAACTCAAAGACAGACAATGTACAACTAAAATCTAATAAACAAGTCAAAAAGAACCAGGAAACAATCCGAAATCATGCAGCAGTCAAGAGCAGCACTGAAAACACACCAAAGGCGAATGCAAACAAGTGACACTGTTACGCGGAAAGATTTCATCAACAAGAGACAATCAAGCAAAGTGCAATCACCAAACTTCAAACGTGTGCAGTTGAGATCAAAGTAAAGGTTGGTGTTGAAGGTCGGCTTGTGAAGACTTCTGAGTACGTCAGCTATAGACGAGCATCACATCTGTTTATTGATTTTGTTAGAAGGTTTTGTCTGGTTTATCAGTGGCGATTCGTGTTTGAACTGCACATAAACTAAGACCCTCTTTAAAACAAATACCAGGATATCTGATCACCGGTGGCTGGCTATGCCATAGTCCAGGCCATAGCGTAGACCATCAGGCTCACACCCACGCCGGAGCTACCATGCAGCTTTGATGGAGAAGTATAAATCAGGCATAACGCTAACGTGACGTCTGGACCAGAACAGATCTTTCCTTGTCATGTTCACACCCTCTTCTTGTTCAGTACAGATGTTGTACTTGTGTTACTGTGGCACAGATGTTTGTTCTTGTGTACTTTTGTTTCCACATACCTGTACAAACCAACAAGTGAAACAACAGAAGCACCCCCATGATCTATTTTAAGAGGTTTCATTGGCTTCACTTAAGATTTGAATCCAACAACTGACTGTAAGAAAATCCTGCTTTTTAAAATATTTTTTCCTCCCTCTCATTATTTGTGAAACTGAAGAGTGTACTGTCTGTGGGGGTGATGCGCTGATTACACGAGGACTTACTGCAGAAACAAAGATTTAGAGAATTTACAGAGATGGGATAAGGGATGGGATCTATATCTGTGTGGGAGTCCTTAATGACACTGTGTGCACTATAGGAGTGTGTATGTGTGTGTGTGTGTCTGTGTGTACGTGGGTGGCTACTGTATGACACATCCAAATAACAGTTTTATACCTATATCTAAAATAAAACACAATAGTTAAAGGTATAAAATCAGCATCTGATAGCAAAAGAGGTTAATGTAAAAACTTTTTACAGGTGTTTTTTGTTGTGATAGTGTTGATTATTGACTTAAAGGTTTTCCAGTGCACTTAGTGCCTTTGCACTAATTCATTTTAAGAGGAACACAACTGTCCATTAAAGCGAAATACAGAATCTGGTCTCAAGACATGAGAATCTTTCTGCAAAGAAATGCACAATATAACTTATTTAACCTCATTAGTTTTTGTAATGAAAAAGGGAAAAAACAAGGTAACTGAGAACATGAGAAGAGAAAAGATGAACTGATTGTTCAGACATGTAAATAAAAAAAGAAGAAATGATATCCAGAAACTTGGCATTCAGCCATGACATCATCTGGACAATTAAATATTTTTGCATCAGTAAACAGCCTGCAGGGAAATCTCGTCTAAAAACTGCTGGCTCACTCATCAAACTGGAAGAAATCAGAAATCAGCACAAAGTGTTTCTCTTCATGAACAAGCAGACAACAGAAAGCTTTTTCAGGAGGGTTATTTAGAGAAACGTATCTTTGCACTCACGGCTGATGGAGTGGTGAGGTAAAAGCATTTTTACGATTTACTGTAAAACTTTTACAAACCTTTTCCAAGAGCAAAATGAATGAACTTTTTGTCCATCGCATACAAGCACCTCTCCGACATTTAGAGTACTTAAAACAAGATGTCTAATAGATATTTATGAAATTCAGTCCCATGAAAGTGTATAGAATTTTAAACCACATTTTAAAAAGGCAATTAATTATCATTTTTAAAAATCGCCCAGAAATATAATATTCACACTCCAAACTACACTAACAAACCAACAAAGTTTTTTGTCAGTTATTGTGTTATTTTTATCCGGAGTTAGTGATAAACAATACTGAATTTAATTTAAATGTGAGTTTTTTTGTCTTTTAGTCTCTCGGAGGTCTGGACCATGTTTTATTAGTTTAAAATTTGCATCTTTGTTTGAGTATCAACCAGGAAGGCGTCTCAGGTCTGCGGGTCGCCCGGTGGGCGTCCCAGCTCAACCAAACAAACTGTACCAGCTCCTGTTTCGACTTAGTTTTGTTCAAACTAGTGTCAAAATTAAGATATTTCTGTTGTTTTACACATTTAAATGCTAATGTCACTTATTTAATGTGTTCTGATTTGATCCTTCACTTTCATTTGAAATGGCTTTGCTCTTTATTTTACTGTTTAACTGCTATTGTGGATAAAATGTGCTATGAGTAAAAGTGCCAAAATTCATTTCTTTTAATCTCTGGTAAATTATGTAAACAGGTATCCAAAAGTCCTTTACCCCAAATTTTTATCTAATATTTATGATTAAATTTTAAATATTTTTACTCCTGTAACAGTTATTCGACAGACTTGTGAGGGAGTATTTCTACGACGCTGGTTGGGATTTTATGAAGTATCTTCTTATTTCTGCTGCTGGAATGAAGCAGAGTTTCATCAGACCAAAGGAGGAAAAGAGACTTTTATCCCGTTCTGTGATAACACCCATCTAATCACCTCTTTCTTGTCTCTTTCCTCTCCTTCCTCGGCTCCTCCTTCTGTCCCCGTTCTCTCTTTTATCTTCCAGTCTCGTCAAACGCCCGAGGGCGAGTTCCTGCCTCTGGACCAGTGTGAGCTGGATGTTGGCTTTGGGACGGGCGCCGACCAGCTCTTCCTGGTATCCCCCCTCACCATTTGCCATGAAATTAATCCCAAGAGCCCCTTTTTCGACTTATCGCAGCGCTCGCTCATGAACGAACAGTTTGAGATCGTCGTTATCCTTGAGGGCATCGTGGAAACCACTGGTGAGGATTCTTCTCCCGTCAGCATCATTTCTGCTCACTGCATCCATCACCATTCTCTTAACTTCAATTCTTCTATTTCTTTTCATACTCCAAGTCAGAATTCAAACATAGAAGCAGGGATTAACATGAACTCAGTGGCCCTGCTGTACAACAGACATACTCTAGACTCTATTTGCATCCAGTCTGAAGAGAGCTGGAACAACTGAATGAGAACATCAGATGCGAGTAATTCCTTTATTGAATTATAAGGAATATTTTAGTATTACAGAATCAGTTTAATCCGGCTTTAGGCATAATAAAAGCCTGTGGTCATAGATGTGTTTGTCAGTCTGATGAATGAGCCGAGGTTTAGGCAGAAGTTCTGCTGCATTTTTATCTGAGGACAGCTGCGAGCGGAGAGGCGAGGCTGGTGCACCGCCTGTAAACTGCAGGCTGTTGTCGACGGCAACATTGATCTCCCTCCTGCATATTTAACAGAATTATTCTTCCCTAAAATCCAGTACAAATAAATCCATCTCCCTCCCTCCTTCCCTCTCAGCTCCTCCATCCATCCCCTCATAACTCATTGTCTGTCACAGATCTGCAGGGAAGTGGAGAGGCAGGCGGCCAGTAACACCAATAATCTGGCTGCAGCCAAAAGTTTAAGAGAGCGCAGGAGGGAATATCCTGTCATCACACTAACGCGCCTCCCTTTGAAATCAACAAATAAACAACTATCCCTGCACATCCAGCTGCTGCTGACACAGCTATACAGTTTCAAGCAGACATGACAGATTACCACACAAGGCTCTTCCACTTGTCAGCTTTAGTTCAATTCTTAAAGACTCAGTTAAACGCAATGCATGTTTTTCCTAACATACAAGTTAAAACTAAGAAAAAAATACATGTTAATTTTAAGAAATCCTCTAATCTGTTTGGCTTTCCCATGATGCTAAAAGTCTAATAGGATCACAAAGATCTGAGAATGTACAGTCATAATATTTGCAAAATACTGCTGAAACACACAAAAATAGATAGATTCACTAGGAGACATACCGTATAAGCCCTTTTCAGACGCGAGCAACATTAATGATGCAATCAGTCATATTACTGTAATTATTTCTCATCTTTCTTTCAGATCTGTCTTTGAAAGTGCAGAAAGTCACAAAGGAAACTAGGTTTATCATCTCCAAGATAGTGGACAGTAAATAAGTGAAGTAAATCCCTGAAGTCCTCATAGACACATTTTTCTCCCATCAGCACATAGCTATAACAATTCTTAGTAGCACTCCAGGCTTTCAGTGGATGTGTAAAATGTACTTGGGATTATTTAAGTGTATTACAGTGACAACGGAGTTGTTAATGGTTAGAGAAATGTGATTTTAAAAAAGAATTCATCTCCACCATCACCCGTGTTTATCCTTAACTCTCACAACTCTGCAAGTCTTTGTAGACTTACAGTAGCTTCCTGAAAACAACATGTCAGTTTGCCATAAAAGTTCACATCAAACTGACAAACTGAGCATCTTATACTATAAATGTACCGTATGCAGTATGTACATGTGTGATTAGCTGTTTTTTTTTTTTAAAAATGGGTCAGGTAATTTTTGTAGGTAAAACCATGGAGATTGGACAAATCTGTTCAATCCGTTGATCAAAATTTATGACGAATGTCAGTCAAATCAGGAGTCACAAAATGTTACTGTGGAGCATCATGGGTATTTCAGTTGTGACGTCAGTTTGTTCAGTTACCACCAGATTAAAGGAAATGCTCTCTAGATGAAGGTATAGCGCTGTTTGCATCAACTGTCTCAACAAATCTAAACCTCCAGTCAGAGCTGGCGAGTGTTTCAGTAGCGGCCATCAACTATCTCTGTTAACCCGGCCGTCGAGTTTCAGGTTCTGAGTGAGCATCTATAAAAAGTGGGTAATGACTCATAATTTCCCTCCTTCATGTGAGCCGTGCAGTTATATGGAGGCTTTTTCAGGGAGGAAGACTGAGTTCTGAAAAACACAAAAACATTAGACTTGGGGAAAAAAACAGTCATTCCAAAAATTATTAATCATGTAAATTTGTCAGTTTATACAAATTAACACAGCTCGATCCTCTGGTAATGACTGCCATTTGTTTCTAATTTTACAGTTTGCCATTTAAAAAAAAAAAAAAAAAAAAAGACACCAAAAACTTTTTTTGTTCAACTTTAACTGATTTTACTGACTAGAAAATTCTCGGTGGTAAACATCATTTTGCTCCTCAGATGTCACGCTGAATTGTCCACTCATGACGCTGTTTACATAATCACATATATTACCAGAGCACTCAGACTCTGTCCTTGTTCCTTGTACATGAGAATGAGCCTGTAAGTCCAGAAATAGGAAGAAATTACTGACAGTAAATCACAGAAATAGACTTTTCCTGACTGTTTTAGTGCAGCTCAGAGATGAACATCACAGAAGATGAGCAACGTAAGAGTTTCCCATTTCAGTAGATCAATATGGTCTTATATGCACGCTCGTGCCCTGTTTACGTATCAAACGGTAAAAGGCTGCAGCCTAAAAGTATCCCAAATAAACTGAGAAACGAAAAGAAATAAATATATAAATAAATGGAGTTGGCAGACTTCATCTCTGAAGAAAAATAAAACACCACACACTTCCAGTGGGTCATACGTCACGATTAGGGGCCATTACAACGTTTCAGAGAAGCGTGCCTTTTAAAAGATTTTCACTTTCATGGCTTTTGACTCAACAAATCATTTTAACCCACTGATCTGACTTTTAAATACTTTCCAAAGACTGAAGGAAAGTCCCGTGAACATGGTGCAACCCATTCAGCACAGGCATCCGCTGCTTTCTACTTTATTTCATACTCTTACATGTTGATCCCATCTGTAAATTACATTTTACTGACGTGCAGATGACAGACACCACTTCCTGATGGTGTTTTATTTAGATTCTCCCTTTGTCAAAGGTGTCAAATTCAAACAGTCTACCCGAAAAGGCAAATCATTATAATGGACTTAATGTACAGTGCCAGTGAAGGGCACTGCCAGGATATTTTCATCAAGTCGTCTTCAGGGACGCCCTGCTTGCTGTCTGCCAAGAGTTTGTGGTGCTGAGGGCTTTTATTTTTATTCAAGATGCAGAGAACATTATCCAGGTGGCTGAATACCCATGTGATGCCTGAGAGATGAAACTGAACTGGCATGCCTGTCAGACTCTAAACCCATGAGCCTCTACTTAACTGGCATTACTCTTGTCTTATGCTTCAACAGTCAGCAGAAATACAGCCGTTCTTCAAAATAAGAGCAAAGTGCTGGAAAATTATCCAGCACTCACCATTGTAATTAAAACCAAGCCTCCGAGCTAAATGAGCATAAAAACATGACCTTTAAGTCTATGTAGCACTGTTGAAGGTTTTCAGGAGATGAAGATGAGTTGTGAGCCGAGAATAGCATCAAGCTATGACATAACACTGCACATTTCATCCCTCAGAGGCACGCGATTAGACTCCTACTCTTCAGGAAAATGTAGTGTTCAACAGAAAGGCTCAGGCGGTAGCTGAACCGCCGCTTCAGAACAAAACCATGTAAGTGCTTATTGATCACAAAAGGACCTTCAAGACGCTCCCAGCCGTCGCAAAGAAATGATTTTCACGAAAGCGGAGGTCAAGTGGAAACGAAATCTGTTTAAGATGCGTGGAGACTGAATCAGCAGATTAACAGGAGTACAAGAAAAGGGAAAAAAATAAAGATAAGAATCATCTCACTTCACAGAGAAGTGGCACATTTTCCTTTCTCGGTGTCCTTCGTGATATTCGGTTACAGTACATTAAACATGCTTTGTGAGTAAGAAGCCTTGAAGTTGTGATAATCGGTTGGAAAAGCTTAGTGGTTTTGTTTTATGAAGCAGGGAAACCTTTAAAAGGGCTTTAATGCTGTATTTCAATTTCTAGTATGTCACAAATTGAATTTGATAGCTGCAGAGGAAATAGACACAAAGCCGTTTTGAAGTAATAAGAGCGAAAGGAAGAAGATAATGAGCGGGAACGCTGGCCTTTTGCATCGCTCTCATTATCAGATATAATTGCTTTGTTTGAACCCTCTTTGACGGCAGTTCTTAAAATAATTACTCAGTCGTCACTGTCTTACAGGGATGACATGCCAGGCGCGGACGTCATACACTGAGGACGAGGTTTTATGGGGCCATCGTTTCCTGCCGGTCATGTCCCTGGAGGAAGGCTTTTTCAGGGTAGACTACTCTCAGTTCCACAGCACATTTGAGGTGCCCACGCCACCATACAGCGTCAAAGAGCATGAAGAGAAGAATTCTCTGCCCTCGCCGCTATCCACTCCCACCCCTGCTCTGGCTGAGGGCCACAGCGCCCGGCGTGACCGGGTGTTTTCTGTGGACTGCATCAACACTTCGGAGGAAAGGGGCCGTCAGGGAGCAACTGTAGGTCGACTCCCCAGCAAGCTGCAGAGGATGAGCTCATCTGGGAAGGAGGACCTGCAGAGGAAGGTGCTTTTGCTCAGCTCTCAGCACTCGGAGAAGGCCTGCAGCACCGGGGACCTTCCCCTGAAGCTGCAGCGCCTCAGCTCCTCACCCAGTCCTTCGGCACAGAATCGCCTGCAACTCAAGTCCCTCAAGGTGGGCTTTGAACCCATGACACAGTCAACTGGAGATCTGTACCAGCACAGCCCCCCGTCTGGGCTGTCGCCTGCTCCGGTCCCCATGCACAGCCCTCTTCTGTCAGCTGGAGGGCGGCTGGATGAAAACCTACCAGCAAAGCTACGGAAGATGAATGCGGACCGCTGAAACCCAGACCACCACAGCAGACGGCCACACATGAAAACAGACGCAGATTTACCTTGGGACGCTCTTAAAAATCTGACTTTATTGGGGGCTTTTTTCTTGAAACACAACCTTTTACTGAAATTACTGTGATCTCGTGTTTCTTAGCCGAAGCATTCAAGCAGACTTTGTTACAGACAAAACAAAAAACACAAGCTTAAAGCTTCCTGCAAACTTGATTATTCAGCAAAGATCGTGCATGTATCTTCTAAATTCATTGTTTTGCATATGCACCACTGTACTTACTGATCACTCTAAGTTATCCAAATATAAACTATATTAAGATAATAATAAACACTGTTTTACCTTTGTTTTTGTTGGGTTTTGATTTTAGTCAAGCAAATTCTATTCAGTATATTCAGTTATTCGTGATTCTGGAGATTTAATCCCTCCATAGGCGGTGGTTTGTCGAGGAAAAATCTCTTAACTGCTGTTCAGTGTGTAAAATAAATTTGAGACAGAATAATGAATAATTGGTTTGAACTGGAGAACTGAGCTTGGTTCTGAGCGGTCACTGAGGCATCATATCGCCCAAAAAATCCAAAACAAAGTCTTACATAACCCTTGTTTCAGTATGAGTGAGAGCAGATGGCCTCTCTTAGTCAGTCTATAACCTTTTATTCAGGTGGATTTTACTTAATTAACTGTCTGATTTACTCAGGGTAAATTTTTATGTACCTCATTACTTAAAATAATGTAAAGTCACAAACTTATGCATCATTTGGGATGTTTAAACTGATATCAATTTGTGAATTGAAAGCTAATTTCAAATATTTGACTTGTGCTGTCAAATATGTACATTAGGTTGATTGACAACTCTAAATTGCCTGTAGGTCTGAGTGCATGGTTGTTTGTCTCTATATGTGGCCCTGCGATGGACTGGCAACCTGTCCAGGTGTATGCCTGTCTATCGCCTGTAATGAGCTGGGCTAGGCTCCAGTGACCCCTGTGACCCTTTACAGGAAGCAATAGGTATAGACATGGATGGACTTGTGCTCTTAATTGTGCTAACAAAACTCCATGACCGGCTCTGAGTTGGTGTCCATGAGTCCAGGGACGGCAGACGCTGAATAGCTCGCGGCTTGTGGTGTTTGGCTCGTGGAAAAACTTTGCTACGTAGCCTCCAGCAGCCTCCAGCTCGCTACCTTGAACCTGCTGGCTGCTTCCTCTTGAGGCATCCTGGGAGGCTGTTATGTCATCATCCAGATCCTCAAACATCTAGTCTTCAAACTGACTCTTCAGAAAACATATTAATGAAGTCACTGAGGGTACATGCAGTTCCTTTTATCCAGTCTGTGGGATTAGCAGGGTACAGCAGTAACCTATTATAGATCTGGCTGTTACACTTTCCAACAATACGAAACTGATAACAGCAAAAGGAAACACTGAGCTGCAAATAATTTCCACAGTGTGCAGATGTAACTGGAAAAAAACCCTTCAACAATACATACGACATACTTCCAGCTTTAAAACTACTACCAGAGCAGCACATAGACAGGAAAATCAGTGGACAAAGGAGATTTCCACTGCTTTACTGGCATACTTGCAGAGACACCCCCGTTATCAGTCCACAGCTTCGACCACCCACTCATTTAACAGAGCTTAAACTGCTTCCTACACTCAGCTCCTCCAATTTAGCTGCACAGAGCCTTGTGTTTGAGCGCTTTTATTAACTACACACATGGTTTGTCACATTCTCATGCTGCGTGTGATTTGACAAATTTCACAAAAATGAGGAGAAATAGAGTCATTACAAGGCCGAGAAGCATGAGGACAGTTCATTATGAAACCCAAGATGAGGTCTGGGTGGAAAGTCTTGCAGTGAGTGATGCTCTATCTGAGCGCTCTATCTTTCTGGTGATTACATTTTTCATCACTGTCAGTCAGACAGACGCTGTGTAGGTTTCACTGAAATACTGACGTACCACTGTTTTCAATTATGACTCTAAAACAGAAACTCATATACATGAATTTCTGCTTCTAAAAAGGGAGGCAGATCTAAAATTAATCACAGTGACAGCACAAACTACCCAAAGTTTACTTCTACCAAACCAAACACCATCTACGTGACAATACAAATATACACGTTTAATACAAAACTATTTCAGTCACTTTACAGGTTTGAGTTAAGTTAAAAAATATCCATGTCTGGCAAATGACACAGTTTATATACATAAAATGTGAAAAATTCAAGAGGTTTATTGTCATGTATGCAGCAGTAACACGAGGTTATACTGAGCAATGAAAAACCTGTGACAAGGCATGCATTAAACAATAATAATAATAACAATAATACTCTAATAAAATAAAAACAAAAAGCTATAAGAATTATAATACCTGTTTTTGTAAAACAATACAACTAGCAGATTCAAACTTTGAACCACTGAACCTCACATCAGCCTTGGCTGTAAACTTTGTAATAAAAAGTAACTTAAACATGTACAACTAGCAGATTAAGAAAAAAAGGCCTAGAGACCCTTAGAAAATAACAGTTTTTAACAAAATATAAAGACAGAATTAACAACATGAATATCAGAATTGTCACATCTTAATGTAACATACCATTAATTTTTTTAAAAATCCACAGAAAAAAGTAGGGAAATCTTAAGAAAAAACAAACAAACAAAAACTTAAAAGTCTGCACATCCTTTCATGTCGCAGGCTCGAACTGTCCTCGGCATTGACCACCACGTTCAGAATTAGGCCTCCAGTCAAAGTGCAAACACCTCCCATCAGTTAAAGTGATTCTGATTAAAACCAGATAAAGGTTAGCTGTTGATGTAGTATTTGCTGAATGTTTGAGAGCCTGCGAGCTACAGACAGTTACCGAAGAAAACTGCAAGATTTAGTTGCTGAAAAGTGTGAACCAGGAGAGGAATATACAACATTATTAAAGACGCTGAATGAAAGACTGTCAATAAGTGAGACAATGTGATATCACAGAGATATTAAGAAGATCAGGATAATGTTGATGAAAGGATGAGGAGACAGGCTGCAAAGGCTGCAGAGAAACCAACAACAACAACACTGAAGGAGCTACAGAAATCTCTGGCAGCTCCTGGTCATGTGACCACTATCACCTTGTTCTGCTGTTGGATGCCAAGACAGATGTTATTTCCTACAAAAAGAATATACAAGTCAACCTGGATTATACCTAAAAATTTTCTTTTTTGTGCTTATTAGTACATCTCCTCCAAGAACACATTCTGTCATGTCCTGAGCACTTAAACGTGATCTTAGTCACAGTTATCTTATTAGTGGGCAGACGTACAGATTTATGCAATAAAGCTATGATAAGTTTTCTTTTATTCTAAATATTCCAATTAATATTTCTTCTTTCCTGGATTTGCATTTGTGGGAATGTTGCACTAAGTTGTTATTATTTTAGTCTCTCTTCATTGCTCTAAATGATTTTATATCCCAGTTCATAAGAAGGATGAAATCTTTGGAAGTTTTTGACAGTTTCACAACTGGATGTCATCAAACCCACACTGAATCCACTTCTCTGAGAAAATGCAATTTTCCTGGTGTTACCCACGATGCTGCCTGTCACAGCTGCAGTCAAGAGTTTGAGACCTGAGCTAGAAAGTGACACTCCCACCTCCTCTTCCTGTTTAAAACCAATGACAGGGTTGACTTTGGGACGTGATTTTTGTCAGTTTATAGATTCAGCTCCCGTCTAACGAATTTTTGGAGGCTTTAAGCCTCTGCTTTAATGACCCCAACACTGATATCTCCAGGGGTTAAAATTATCCTTACTCCTCTTACTGTACAAAAAATTCAAATCTGCCAAAGCAATGTTAATGTCTGCTCCAAACTGAGGGGGTTGAATAAGCTTTTAATGACAAAGAACCTCTGTTCCATATCTGCGAGAGTAAATTAAATTCCCATTCTTTGCCACCTGATTTGGAGATGTTTTGATGTAAAGCTGATCATTTGTTATCCACAGTGAGCCATTTCTTTGTGCCGTGCTGCACCGACAGTGAGTGTGTTTTAATTAAGCCGCTTGTGGCATCTAAAAGGGAAATGCGCCTGATTGAACCACCTTGTTGAAATGCACAAACACATCTCTCACATGCACATCTGGAAATGCATAAGCACAATAAATACAGCAGCTGTCAATCATAAGGCAGACACTTCTCTCCATCACAATCACAGCAACATCTCAGCTCAGCATGCAGCTGCTGCAGGGATGCATGTGTGCTTTTTGCATTTAAGTATGAACTTAAATACTTAATACTTAAATTAAGTATTTAAGTATGACTCTGTATGAACGGTATTCTCACTGAGCAAATTAAAGTGCAGTATTTAAAATGCACATGCACATCTGTGAGTACTGCTGAATACAGATGAGCCGGTCAGCTGATCTAAACTGCAGAAATTCAGCCCCTCATTTGCAGCATGGATTAATTCGTCCTCACTCAGAGTCTAAATCTTTGTGGGAATCAGGAATAAATAAACAATAATGTCAATGCATGTCCTCCTGTGATGCATTTTTATTTCAGCTTGTCAGTCATTTATAGAGACATTTACTCTTGACAAGCTTGAAAATAATGAATGGATGATGCATTGATTTTTCCACGCATATATTACCACAGTGCTTGCCTGTGGGCTGTGTGTGGAGGAGTGTAAATGTTGACTCTTTGAAGCTAGCACTAGTAAATACTTGAATGAATGGTTCATCTTGAAGAAGAAGCGGAAGCCGCCTCTGGGGAAAACAAAGTCGTTGCCCTGCAGGAATCTCAGGAATAATCAATAGCTATCTCACTTTCACAACTCATGACCTGCGACACAATCCAGATCCTTGGAGGTTTGGATAATCACTCAGCCCTGCTGCTGTCGGGAGATACTAGAAGATAGGAGCTTCATCTACATGTTAGTGTGGACTGTGGTTCCAACCTACATCCTCTTAGAAGAATCAATACCGTAGAGTTTTATTTATTGCAGCAGCACACACAAAAACAGATCCTCAGTAAAAGACATTCAGGGTGTTCCTCACAGGATACATGTTTTATTTGACTCTGCAGTACTTTCAGGAGAGCTTTGTCATCTCAGATTGGTAGGCAGCGTTTACATGGAATTTAAAGAAAAAAAAATCAATCAGCACAGAGAAGAGCTGCAAAAGGCATCATAGCTGCAAATAATAAACAACCACTCTTCAGCACCGGGGGCCTTGCTGGTGCATTGGGTGTCCATGTGAAAGTAAAACAGGCTGTGTAGCACAAATCAATACCGCGCTGCCAGCAAGAATATTTTTTCAACATTTTTGAAGTAAATCGAAAAATGTGCATAGATATACATTATCATACTTTATTGTTGGCAGCATGTTTTTAGGTGCACTGTGATTTGATCTCTGAGTCTTGATGTTGTGAGAAAACAATAAAGATAATTTATTTTTATCATTAATCACACTGACAAACCAATTCATAAAATAAACACTTAAAGCAGAGAAATCATGCCTTAACATATTTTGTGACTTATCTTTATCTACAGTGACATGAATGATGAATTATATGATGAATTACAATCTTAGATGCTATCAGAGGTTCATAAAACAAGTCGGTGAGAATGCTTCCTTCTGGAAATTTTTTTTTTTTTTTAAATGTTGAGTTTCTATTACATCAGAAAGGCTGGAATTTCTTTGAATGTTCACTTTCTCCATGTGTGGTCCCGCTGGGTCTGGTAGCAGTGCTTTCTAAACGTTGTGGTTGCGAGGGAAAGCTAGCCAACCACTGGATTACTTTGTTGTTCTCAAGGAGCACAGTGAAATGAATGTTGTTGTTTTACACAATCAGCTCGATGCATCTCACACAAAATAGTCATCCATGTCATTGATTATCAAGACAACATTGATTGTTGACAACTCCAGCATCAGAAGTAGTTTGTCGACAGCATCATTAGATTTCTTGGATGCAAATGTACTTTTGGATATAAAATATATTCCAGTATTGATCACATACACAGAAAACATATATAACAACTGTGAGAGGCTGAAGGACACCATGATCTGTAAACTTTTCTATCTGGCCCAAACGTGTGAAAGGATTTGAGCTGCTGAGGTCAGCTAAAGAAATGTTAAAAATATAGTGTTGAAAACATGTTGAGAAGTTGAAAATCTGTGTGCTTGTTAAAAAAGTTGTGTGTGTTCATTAGTGACTATGCATTGGCCAGGCTATAGGAGTTCAGTTAATTAAAAAAAACCCAATGATTTGAGTCTGCTGGTATTCAGAAAGAGCTTCTCTTTGCCACCCCCGAGCTTTGTTGTTCAGAGATAATTACCGACTTTTGTAGTTGTGCTGGATGTAAAGGCCTTTTACAGTTCGAACTGAACTGTATACATATACACAAATATACATACATACTGTACATACGTACATACACAAACACACACATATATATACACACACATATGTGTGTAAGTGAGTGAAAAGACTACACAAGTTACATAAGAAATCTAAGTTTTAAGCTTAAAAACTGATTTATATTTAGTAGGATGATCCCTCTGTGAATATTAGTCAAATGATATTTGATTGTGAAAGTGGGATTTGGATTCAAAAGCCATTGTTGGAGGCGTCTGGATTAATTAAGTCTCATCGTCCTCCATCATGGCACCATCATTAAACTGAATAATAAGCAAAACAAAGTGACACTGTTAACCCATCACACACAACCACACGGGACCAAACGAATAATAATGAGATCAAATAAAAAGCTGCTTGAGTGAGACAAAATGCTTTTGGCTTCATAAATACTTTAGTCCAAAGCATCAAATGGCAAATAAATCCATGAGGTGCCACACCATCATTACACCAACCTGGTGTTTCTGCCCTCTGAGAGTAGCCAGTGGATATCCTTCATGATGAAATCCTTCATTTATTCCTTTCTTCTCCGTGTTTTTTATGTCTCCTGAGTTTTGTTTTTTTTTTTTTTCTTTTGTGAGTGGGCTCTCCCGGCAACATTGTGCCTGTTAAGCACTTTTTTCTGCGAGGACATATCGCTTGTCTGATGCTACTTCTTCTGTGAAATTGTACTTGTCACATGCTGTCATGCACCTTTACGAAATATGGTCTCAAAAATCCAAATGCACACACATTTTGAGACCAGAGGCTCAACTGCGTAAAGAGGATAAACCCCCCACTTGTTTCTCACTTTTACAATATTTCACTCAACAGCTTTCAGCAAGAAAGAGCAAGCTTTTTTTCCAAGGTGTTATTTGAACTCCATCTGCAGAAACTGGAGAGCCTAACTTTTTAATCATGCTCTTCTTTTGGTGGACTCTTAATCATTCTCTTCCTGCCGTGAGTGTGAGTGTGAGTGTCGGGGGGTGGAGGGGGAGGCAAAAAGAGAAGTGTGACAGTGATGTGGGCAGTGAGTGAAAGCCAAGGGAATAAAAAGAGATCCCATCATTACACGCTGCCGATCTGTCGCTCCATTATAAAGAACAAAATGACCCTCATCACCCCGTCCTCCCTGCAGACATAATTGGGTTTTCAGGAGAAAATTTCTTCAGACTTAAATTGCGTTTGTTCTGTCTTCTCCCAGCGCTGCCCTGCTCAGCTCACCCCTCCAGCATGTAGTCCTCGAGGGAAAAATAATCCCTATTGTCACACATTAATGGTTCCTGCCGCATCTCTGAATCACTGCAGAGAGAATAACACTGATTTTATGCTGATGGGTGTCGTCTCTTTATAGATGAGGCCAATTTCTCGGGATGCAGGCGGGATGAGATTGAGAAATTATTAAGGAAGTACTGAATGACCAATTGGTCATTTGGAAATTCTGATTGCTTTTTGTCCTCTGGTAATACCTATTAACCATAAGAGTGGTTAAAAAGCTCAGTTCAGTTCAAATTATAACAGAAGGATTTAGTCATAGAAGGAAAGGGTAATTGTGAGCTTGACTGGAAAAAGTTATATTAAGGCCCTGAAACAAAATGAGAGACAGACTCTATTAGTACAGTCGAGCGACAAAGAAAGAACACCCTCTTTCTTCTGAATTATAAGAAGTGAACGTTAAAATGAGGTAAATATAGGGTCAGATAAAAATCAGCACACAATTTATTGTATTTATCATGTGTTATTATTTATTATAAAACAATCCAAAATCCAAGTGCACTGAGTCAGGTGCTGGTGAATAAATACACCTGATTTAGTGACTGTCATCAAGTGTCAGTATCTCTGTTTTTTGACACTTTGCTGAATGTAAACTATGTAAGCCCAATGCCAAGTAGGGAAAGATATCAGTAAAGAGCTTAGACAAACAACTGTGGCTGCCTATCAATCTGGTAAAGGTTATAGGACCATTTCCAAGCAATTTGGGCTCCATAATTGCATCGTTAGAAAGCTTATTCGCAAGTGGAAAACACTGAAGATCAATGGCACTCTTCACAACAGTTGATACTAGTCCAAGTTCACCCTGAGGTCAAACTGAAAAAAAAAAAAAAAGTGAAAGTATACCAGGAGAAAAATGACTCTCTTTAAAAAGAACATTGTGGTTTGTGATTGAAAAGAACGAAAGAAGAGACGAGACCAGGGTGAAGATGATAATCCACAGGGATGAAAAGCAAATACAGCATATCGTTACACCAAGTGTCAAGATGGTGATGGAGGGCTGATGGTTTGGGTTTGTTTTGTTGTGAAAAGATCTGAGTCCTTTGGTCCTCCAAGAATCTTTTTGAACTTGTTTAACAAGTTTGAGTTTTTCGAAGCTCTGTCAGGAGAACATTGTTGGATTCCAGTCTGCTGGAAATAGAAATGTGCAAGCCTTCATCGGCTTCTGACAGTGTTCTCCTGACTCCAGCAATATTTTCAGGTGATAGAAAGAAAGGACATTATTGACTGGATGTGGCTACATAAATGTCAATGTCCAGAAAAGCACCAAGATTTCTTGCTTGATTCATAAACCCGAGTGTCAGGTAAGATATGAGAGATTCCAGGAAGGTATAAGGTGAGAGCTGACATCCCGTCTTTTTTAAAAACCATAAACAATTACGTCTTATTTCGAGGAAGATGGAGAAAGTCCCCAGTTCCAGGAGCTCTCCAGTTCGCACTTGAGCGAGCTCCTGGAACCGTTTCACCTTCAGTCACAAAACTGACACCAATCTCAGAGATGCTAAATGCTTTCACAAAATTGAAGCATTTGACAAGCTGAAAATGAAAAGAGGCTGACAGCTACTTCCCTTGAGCGCACTTCTACATCACTGCTTTGAGACCGCTGTAGCAGCTGAGATTACGAGATTACCAGCGACTGTTAGACTGGAACCACCGCTGACAGTTAACTCCTGGTTGGAAAAACCCTGGCAGGGTTCTGAGTACCACAAAGTGATTTTTAACACACTTTCTACTGCTTCTGTTGTTCCAACCCCAGCTCACTCCTGTCCTGGCTTCTGAGGGACACAAGTCCTCATTTTCATTGTTACTGTAATTTAAAGCACTTAAACACAACCACACCTTTTTGCAAAGAAAGACTAAAAGCTTTGAGGTGAAAACAGTGTACAGCACCAAATATAGTCCTCTAAATGCAGCAGATAGGCTTAGAAATGATGGTTTTTTTCTTGTTAGTAAACCAATCGTGACTGTGCAGGGACACTGTAATCTCTGTGCACACTCATCATCGTCATTTATGGTCAGGATGTCTGCTCTACAAGGTGTTTAAACAAGATAAAAACCAACTCTTAATTTGGTGATAAAGCACTTGTGCTCAGTAAATCTGTCTCACTCACATCCTCCTGCTCCACTAATCATCAGAGCAGAGTCCTTTTCCTCCAGCTCCTGATGTCAGGGAGCCGAGCCGAGATCCCCACACCTGATGTTCGCTCTCTTCCCTCTGTCTGCTTGTCTTTGATATGTAAAACCTGTTCCCTGTCTGCCTGCTTGACCCACAAAACACTGGTTGCACAGCTTGCTCGTAATCTCCATCGACTACACCGTGCTTGCTTTAGAAGCAGCCACACACAGCAGTCTCTTCCTAACAAAAGAATAATACCCAGTCGGCTGGAACATCTGCCTGTCTGTCAGCCTGCCAGTTCACATGCTGAAGGAGCGCCAGACATTTTCAGACCTTTCCCACAGCAGGTTAATTAAATCACATCAGCATGTTCAAAGTGGGCTCTGCAGGATCAGGGCCGCAGGTTCACAGACTGAGTGTGTTTTTTTTACACACACAGACTAAGAAAGGTCCCGGCATGCCCGGGATTGAGCACCTGTCAGATAGCTATGAGCGAATGAAAACACCTCACTCAGTGAGAAATCAGTGTAGCTCAATCACGTTTTTTAACCTCAAAGCAAAAACATTATCATCATTTGTGAGATTCACTGCTCTGAGGTGGTAAAACCGTTTAGATGATCCAGAGTGTTCAGCAGGAAAGCGGAGAAAAAGGAGGAGAAAATGTAAACTATTTTTGCTCTTTGTACTGTCATACAGGAATGACATAATATCACACGCAGTGACTAATTATACCGGCTACATACTACATGATTAAATGTTAAATTATAAAACCGCTCATGTTTTTGACACAGATCTACGTGCAGCTCTTCTGTCTGTGAGATGTGAAAGAACGCAACATCTCCTTAGTAAATCTACCAGGTCTGCTTGATCTCGTTGACAAGGATGATTTGAGATCATGACAGGATCTGACTCCACTGTGAACAGCAGAATAATCTGACATCACACACTGGAGGATTATATGGACAAATAATGGCTTCAAACAAGCTCAAACTCTATGAGGGGAAAAATCAAACTCAAATTCAGGCTTGAAATCCTCTGGTGTGAAGCTGCCACCTCTAGTCAATAAGACCAAAATATTAATTATTAGTTTATTATTATTGTTTATACCCTTAATTCATTTCTGCAGATCCCACTGTGCCTGTCAGCGTCAAATGTTTCATCTGTTTTTAATATTTTGAATACATGTTTGATATTGCTGGACTGCATCATAAACTACTGTATGCAATGATTTATAAGACAGCAACTAAGATCATTTCTTATTAATCTTTATTAGTGAGGTACCATGAGCACAGTCTCAGACCTAAATGTAAAGTTCTCACTTCTCCTTTATTTTTTCTTTATAAAACCAACTCTGTCATACTCATCTGAAAATTCTTATACGGTGTTCAAAGTTGGTTGGGTCTGGACGATTTTCTTAGCATATAGGGCACGTCTGGAAAAGGCCTCAGCACTGAGGGTTTAGAACGTGTTAGGACTTAAGTCCTGACATGGAATCCAACTCAGAGACTTTAAAGCTGCAGTTCTGGGATTCAGAAACATCCTTTTCTATCTGCTTTGTCATGACTCAACCTTTAGTCCAGTGATCCGAGACAGAACCTGCTAAACATTGAGATCAGAGCCACAGAGCTTCAGCTGAACTCACACAGGGGGAGAGAGGACGACAGAGTGAAGAGCTAAACCATCTTCTCGTTGTAGTCTTTCCTCTCACCGGCACTCTGTATGTTTGACACCTCTGACAAAATATGTCGGCAGCGTGTCAGTAAAATATGTTGGAAACACACAGGATAACGTTACATCCTCTAATTAGCCTCTCACACTGCATGACTTCCTGTCACAAATTTCATCTGTTGTATATTAAAGTAGGAATGTAGCACATGATATTTTCCTCTGTTCTTTCTACATATAAGCCTTTTTATCTTTTCTTTCTACCTTTGTTTTTATCTCAGCAGCATGTTTTGACAAAGTTTGGCTGTAGGGAATACCATTCTCTAGAAACAGAGTACAGGAGCAAAGAGATTTGCCCTCCTCATTTCTTCAGCAGCTGAAATAGGACAAGGTCATTTTCCTGACCTTTTCTTCTTTCATCGCCAGCGACCTCATCTTCATTTCATGTTAACTTCATAAGATTCACTCAAACAAATGTCTCATTTCAGCAAAAACATTCTTGGCCAAAGTTGGTGATGAAGTCTAATTAAGACTAATGTTTCAAAGTGCTGTGAATTATAGCTCCCTGACAGACATTTATGTCATCATGGGACAATACACATCTAAAAGTCATACAAAAAATTATGGAGTTCCTCAAGGTTCTATTTTAGGTACCAAAACTTTTTCATTTACAGACTTCCTGTTAGAGACATCATTAGTGTAATATCAATTAGTCCAGATATGCAGATGACACACTGTTTTATATTGACATGTTTCCTGCTGCTCTGAGCCCAGTCGACAGCCTTCATGAATGTATTTTAAAGGTTTCAGACATTTTCTGCAGATCAGTCAACCCAAAACTGGGATCTTGATTATCTGTTTTGAAGATCAGAGGAATGAAATAAAACTGAAAGCCTTCTTACTAAGCTCAAATACACAATCACAAACAGATCTGAGTCATTTTTAGCTCAAGTCACAGTTTTAAGACCCAGATCAAACCTGTTACAACATTTACATTTTATCATCTAAAAAACATTTCCCTGACAAACCAGATGAGACACTGGTTCATATTTATGTCATTTTCAGATTGGATCACTGTAAATGTCTTCTTTCTCATCTCTGCAGTATTATCCGTCTAGAATAAGGATGATGTTTCCTGCATTTCTGCTGAGCTCCTACTGAATTTTAAATTTGGTTAAAGTACACATGTGTGATGGTGTTGTAGCAGTGTTTTAGTAAATCCCAGCTGTTTCCAGTAAAAGCTAGCAAAGCTAATGGGTGAAAAATGAGCCTGGAATTGTGGTGGGCATCCTCAATTTTTCTGTTACTGAGGATTTGCATGAAATCAATTCTTTAAGTGTCCACTGATCCTTCAGTCCTTTAATTACATTGTAAATCTTCGTGGTGAAGCAATCGTTCTTCACAAAATTAAGCCGTGCTGTTCAAATCAGTAAGTGTATGCACATGCAGTCTCTCAGTGCTCTTTAATCTGCTAAGCAAGACAGAGAAGAAACCGATAAACGCCTTTACTTTAACTTCAACCACCTTTAACACTGGACATTTTGACACAAAACGCTTTGTGTCTTCATCACAGTCAAAGTGGACAGTGGGCAGAGACAAGGCACTATATTCAACTTCAAACAGGTGTGCTTAGATTGTTGTAGGAATAGTTTAACTTCCTTGCAAAGCACAAACAATACAAGGTGGTTTGTTGGTCACAGTAAGTGTCCAACCAACCACGCTGGGCACCATCAGACACAGAAGGACAAATACAGCACAGAGTTCAAAGATGGACACAGAAAAATGCTCCAGCATCAAAAACTGCAACAATACAAAAAGAAATAAAGAAAAGAAATACCATAGTTCAGCTTCAAAAAATAAATCAGACTTTTCTCCATAACACACTGATGTCTGTTTACAGGCCGTTGAAACTATCAGAGCTCCAGTTCCTTTTTTTTTCTAAGTTTGATTATTCTTGAATCTGTGGTGCTGCATTACAGATTCACTCTTCAACAAAAATGAATCTTTCTCATTTTTCTTGTCCATATCCTCCTGGATATCTGCTTCACCGAATTCTGCTGGAAGGTGTTTCATGTCAGGGCGTTGCAGATGAAAGACCACTCTCCTTGTCTAGTCAATGTTTCACGTGATCAATATTGATCCTTAATTTCTAATTCCATTGTTCTGAGACTAGATCAGCACTACTAAAGTGGTCAAAGCTTGTCCTTTGGTGTTTTTACTCTGCTCATGCTCGCTCTCTGTTGCAGACTTTGTCTTTTGTAATTTTATTAGATTAGGGTAAGGCAGGAAACTTGGGGATGTTAGAAAACAAAAATAAAAAAGAAATGACTGGACATTTTTAAAAAATGACAAAGTGCACTATTTCAGAAGGTAATTCGTTCCAGGAAACACAATGCGATTCTTGCCCACAGCCATTTGTTTGTGGATGGAAACAGGAAATAGCTTCTTTTCAAAAGTCAGCCTTTTACAAAAGTCATTGCTGACCTTAAATGGGTCATATGAATAAAAAAGAAAAGAAAAATCATATTTTTGTGCCTGAGAGCATACATGCACTTACCACTCAAACACTTGTAAAAAAAAAATGAGGCATTTAAAGAAGATGCACACGTTACTAACTAATCGCATAAAATGATCTTTTATCATCAATCCCCAACTTTATCTTCAGAGATGATTTCCACCCAAATTTAACTTCCCACCATGTCTCAGAAGTGGGAGGTTGTAGCTGCTGATTTGTTCAGCTTCTCATCATCTGATATTATTTATCTAAAGGATGAAATGGCCAAATAAGGCTTTATGTTTATTGTTTTAAATCCTGACTAAGTTCAACTTTAATTTCCATTCTTTATAAAAATGTATTGGAAAAATGGCCATATATCACTGAATCCACCATAACTAGCAACAGAAATTCCATCATCACAGTAAAATCAGAAATATCAAAGAGAAAGGCCGTTATAAACGTCATTCCTGAACGTGAGCCTCTAAAAATTCAAATAAATCGTAGAAGATTGAACTGTCAACATGACAGCTTTTTTAAGCCTTGATGCAACGAAGGAATTGTGATGTTATTTTAAATTAATATATTACTGCTAACCAGCAGTCACCTTACTTCAAAAGACACACTTTAATTTTTAAAACAATCTTTTTCATGTCAGGATGAAAAAATAAAATAAATATGCTTCTTTGAAAATACTGCTCATCTTCACAGAATATTGTGATTATTTGGGTATTTTTCTCTCGAGCGAAAAAAAAAAACATTAGCTGTTTGACAGACAGGAAGATGGCTCTCCAGATGAATAATTTTTGCCTGCCAGACACGGATGACGTTTACCAGCAGGGAGACGAACACACATTTACTTAAGCACACGCTCACATGCACAAACACCTGTTCAGATCTTTAATGAGCTCCTCGAAGTACAGCGCAAGAGAAGCCAGAGAGAACGCTGAAAACCTGTCTGTGGGTTTCAGCTGAAGATGGACAACATCTGAATGAATAAATATACTCCACATCACAATAAAGAACAACAAGACTGTTAGAGTATGTTTAGCATCATGTTTGATTATTGTGTTTTGTTGTCTTTTTTTGTGTTTAGTGGTCATATGTATTTTGTAAATGGAAACGTTTGGGAGACTTAAATTCCCATCTGAATTATAAAGCTTCTGTCTAAAAGTCTTTGGAGCATTCAGGGTTACTGTAAATTAGTATTCATTTCTGATGGTGATGACTTGACACAAAATCATCACAAGTAATTAATAGTGAGTGAATGTGAGCGCTGTCAGCTTTTGGTTTATTGTGCGATCACTTTGGAGCACTTTCAATCTTGAGTCATTAATCAGACTGCAATCATGGTTTTCAACAGTGGAGGAAAAACTGAGCACCTGAATAAAATCAGCACAAGGAAGACCACAGCAGACCTCACCAGGACGTGAACCTGGACCTTCTAGGTGTGAGATAACGCCGCTAACCACCAAGCCCATTAACAAAGACGCTCATCTTGAGGCAGTTTACACATAAAGTAAACAAGTTCAGTGTAGTCTAATTAAACGCAGTCCAGCTACATTCCAGGTAAATCCATATCTACGTGGTTCTGATCCAACAGATATTCAGATAATACCTATAAACTCACCGGCCACTTTATTAGGCACAACTGGCTGACCTGATAAAGTGGCCGATGAGTGTATGAGAAGAATTTTAACTACATGCTCATTCACTAAAAACTACAGAGGCTGCAATATAATAAATGTCACAGTGAAATGAAAATGTAAATAATTTCACTCTGCCCTCAGCAGTTTGCTCAGGAACAAATCGTGCATATATTTTGAGGCATATATTATTTTCTACAAGCGAAAATATGTCGTATTTCACTACAAACGCCTAACAACCACTGGAGAGTTATGAAAAAGTTTACAGAGATGAAACTCTTCTCAGCAGGTAAATCAGACCCACGAGGGCACTCTCAGTTCTCTAAAAACATTTGATGATTCAGTCTTGTTAAATAAAGCATATTTTTGAAATTCTGTGATCCATATTTCTGCTTTCAAAGGAAAAAAAAAACACTAATAAAATTACAGCAGTATATTTCCCGAGCAGGTAAAAGGCAACAACAGAGACGGCTGGCTGATTATTGACTAAACATCACTTCTTTCCAAAAGGAGAATAGCTGTTTGTTGGAAAGTGCTGCAAAAAAAAAAAAAAAAAAAAAAACTGCAGCCGAAGAAATTGTGGGAGTAATGTAAAACAAATATTCATTTAGTCTGAACTCAGCAAGGCCATCCTCATCAATCTGAGTTAATCTGGCACAAACATCTGAAAATTACTTACATCTTTTAGGGAAGAAAGGTTATTTATTTCATTTAACTTCAGATGTGGCTTTTCTCATTGAAACGTAAAAGAAAGTTAGAATGCAAGTCCCTGCTTTTCTTTCTTCCGATCAGAAAAAATAACTAAAAAATCCTAAGCTGTGGTATTTTTTGAGGTGTTCGTTCAAGACCAGTATGTTTGCTTTATTTTCAGTTTCACAGACAGTTTGAATGTCTCTTTAGGATCAAGTATTACTCCCGGACACATCAGCTCACTTCACACCTTCATGTCACATTTTTGACTGATGTTTTCTGACAGTCTGTCCTGAACTTCTGAACAATTCACAACTAAACACTGAGATTTCAAACAAATCCATGTATTCTGGAAGAACTCTGACCAAATAATAACATAATAATGTGTCATCATCACAAAATTTACTTTGACGAAGGCAGATGAGGCACAAGGTTATTCTAAGAATATTATCTGTCTGGTACACAAAGCTGAGTTTTATAAATGTACCTGGAGGAATAAACAGGGCTGATTGGAGAGCATGTTTCTGCAGGGGTCACAGGGACTCATCATTATAGACAGGAAATCATGGACTTATCATTCACTCTCCAGGAGGCACCATGAATATCTCAATCTTTTTAGTGCCCTTTATGCACTGATAAATGTGACTTTGAAGGGGAGAAAATGAACACCGGTCTCATTTATTTCTGTGCAGCAGATTTTACACAACGGATCTAAAGCGGTTCTGAGGAAAGCGAGATGAAAAGTTTTATTCAGATACCAAACTCGCTCTGCCTTTGTGTTCTTCTGTTCACTTTTCTGTGGACACCAGGGCCTGATTAAAGTAAACAAACTATTCATTTGCTGCTTCTTTTCAGGGAATGTAATTTGGCAGAACCCTTCCTTTGGGAACAGAAGCCAAGCGCAGCGTTTGAGATGCTGACAGGACACCTCGCCGGCTAAAAACAAGAGTCGGCTTCCAAATGATCCTGACAGGTCGGTGTGGAGAGAGGCAAAACCGCAGGTCTGCTGCATTTAGACCTGTCAAACACACTCAGAACGCTGCACGCCGACACACTCCTCCGACCGGATCAGCCAGCATTTGTTTATCGTCTGGACACTGAAGACTAATTAGCTGCATTTGCTGTCATCAGGTTTTTTTTCTCTTTTGCATACGTTCAAAGTGTTTGCACTCCTTTATTCAAATGACTCTGATGAGCACAGAAAAATAATGAATGTTGTCTCTCGCAGTCCAGCTTGCATGTGCTGACTGTTTAAGGCATGTAACATTCATGACCTGAGCATTCATTAATGTTTGACAGATACAAATGAGCGCGCATCGAGGACTGAGACCCCTCTCATAATTTAGTCGGTGTTAAGGAAGAAGAAACAAAGTATAGCATGAATTTTCAGCAGTGGGGGTAGGGTGGAGGTGGGGGGTGAAACAGGCAAAGGTCTCTTTGCACCACATAGGTTATTATTTTCTGTCTGTCTCACATATGGCGTCATGGCCTCTGGGCGCTGATGTTTTGTTAAAATATTCCATGTTTGTTGGGTTAGAATTGGTTTACTTGAAAACATTGCTTTTATTCTGTTTATTCAGTATTTGCCTGACTTCCATGTTCTATACTCTCTGTTCTTCTCTGCGCCGTGGTTGGAAACACCTCCCTTTTCATTTCACAGAGCTTGTATCTTTTGGGAATTCTGCTCGCTTTTGCGTCCCATTCCAGCTTCACACCTGGGTTCAGTTTCAGATTGCTCTCATCTGCTGCTCATTTGTGATTACCTCCCTCTATTTACATACCTTCTGGCTCTCTTTGTTCTTTCTCAGACTCCCTACTGTTGTTTTTTTAACCTGCTTTCCCATCTGAGTTTCTTATTCCTTTGCTTCCTCCGCATCAATACTGGGGGTTAAACCATGAATCAGGTTCAGTAAAGCCAGGCTTTGATCAGAGGTTACTGGGGCTACGACTGCTCTTATCTGGTGGATTACCAAAGTCCAACTTTTACCTTGGGTAGTGCACGGGGTCACATAAAAAGAGCTGTGATATATGTCATTCAACAGTAAAATTCACTGATTCATGATGGAGTCACAGGAAGAGTGGGTTGTATTGATGCAAGCAACTAAATCTATTTAGCAAATGAAATCTTTTTTTCTGCTCTGATGGACCATTAAGATGAATTAGGTTAAATTGCTGAGTTTCTCTCAGTCATTCAACAATCCAGTGTTTATCTAGATCAGTCATGAGCTTTTAGTTTATATAAAAATGTCACATCAACTCTGAGCAGCGTGCTTCGGTTTGCTTCACTAATCTGCTGAAAATCAAAAGTAGGAAACTAACAGCTTTCACATTTTTTTTTCATGAAAGCTGTGAATCAGCTTTATAATCAACCAAGAGAATAATCAATGAGTCAGGAGAAAATAACAGTATAACTATGCAGTTTTAAGGGTTTTCAAACAGGAAGTGAGGTCACCAGTGAGGTCATCAGGGCATCAGAAATTCAAATCAAAGCCACCTGTAGACTATAAAACTGGGACTATGGAAAGACTATATCTGTGAATTTAAGTTGCAAATGTTACCTCTTGGGATGCTTTCTGCAAACACCTGCAACAGTAATAATTCATACTGAGTCTGAGCTTAAAACTCAAATAAAACATTGTCAGAATAGTGCATATCGATTGTCGGTGGAAGCTCCAGAGACTGAACAACTGAGAGAAACGCTCAGGCAGAGGAGTTGGGAAGTGTGTGTTACATTATCAAAAGCCAGTCCTTTTTGTGTACGGGCTTTTTCTCTTGGCACAAAGATTTGAAGGTGTCAGGATGGTTGTCAATACACAAAGATGAAAAATGAGGCAGAACAGCTTTTGCTGCTGATTTATTTTTTGAATCTTCTTTGTGTTGTGTAACATCTCGAGAAAACTAATAGCAAGTTTAAAAACAAAAATGTGTGTCAACAGCATGATGTCAACTGAAAACACAAAAATGTCTAAAAACATTAGAGGGGTATTTCATGAACAGTAAAACTTGAATTTTATTAAATTAAAACCCAGGAAGCACTCTTGAGTTTGGTCCTCATCAAAAACATTTCAATTTTCATAAAATGAAACATCATGGTTCAAAGAAAAACTGGAATTGGCAATTCTAAAATCATCAAATGTGAAAATAAAAGCATCATCCCTCCCTGGAGGTTTAATGTGATTCTGTGGCTTTCATGTGCACATGTTCTTTAAAAGTGTGCTCATTTCACCAAACTTCATTGGAGTCAGAAACGACTGACCCTGCTGTGGATTTGGGTCAGACGAAAGTGTGTACCCAAGAAATACTTCCACCAGTTCCTGAAATGGAGCAAAGCAACTGGGAAGCTAAAGTTAGAGTCTGTGGGTCGCCCTTCATTTAGAGGAACCCCAGGGTTCTGCCCCGAATACTGCAAAGGCTTCACATCTCTTAATGCAGCAATTAGATAAAAACCTGTGACATTTGTTTTCATTTTTAACAAGTCTTTCTTCCATCTCTATACGATCCTCAGTTCCATACTGGTCTTACTTCCTTGTTTACAGTTGAAACCAAACAAAACCCACAGAAAGGCTCATCTGTCAATCATTCTCATAATTATCATTCATTCACCAGTCATTTGTTATTGAGGGTTATGTTACATTTTAGTCTATTAAAGTGCAACGTGAGATCTTAAGGTGTGAAGACACTCCAAGACGGATCAGATCCAGTCATGTCAGCTTTAACAAATAGCTTCCTCCTAAACCTCTAACATGGAGTCAACAGTACGTACTGTAATTTTAATTTCCTGTCAATCATTTAACAGGACCGACTCAACACTCGGTATTTGTGTGTGATGTTGAATTCATTCACAGCCAGAGCTTAAAGGAAGAGCTTCATGTAATTAACTGGCCTGGCAGCTTTTTTGTCTTCCCTAAAGCTTTGACGTTCCACGGAAACAATTACGGCTGATCTGGAAGAATCTCCTCTTTTGTGTTTCTCTGTGCTCTGTCTTTATTTATTCGGTCGTGGCTTTGCACTCTGCAGATAAGACATGCTGGAAAACAGCGAAGAGCTTTGAAGCGATGAGTTTCCGAACCATTGTTCCTTTTTGAAACCCTACTTCCTTAACGCACCGAAACAGATACATACCTGTATTTGCATGTCACACACACACACACACACACACACACACCCTTATTCAGCCTGCCATTGACTCGCTGAACATCATTTTAAATGGCTGACAAGCAACCAGCAACTAAGCAGCTAAGCAGGCTGGGTTATTAATAACCCCCTCCCCCCACTCATCAATCGGTCATTTCCTGTCTCTGAGAGACAGACACTAATGGACAGAGTTAATGTAGCCAGTTATCCTTGACATGTCTGTGTGGGAGTGGGCGATGCCCTGTCCTCTTCTTTCTGTCTGCTCAGCTCCTCCTATCAGACTCTCCAGCCTTCAGTCAGCCAGACAAACCACCCATCTCTGCTATCGACTGCCTCAAACTGCTTCAGTGACCTTACCGCTCATGACAGAAAGGTTCCCACCGCCTAAACTCTGCTGTCAGTCCAACAAAGATGAGTGATACGAAGTCAAGACCACACAACAAGAGATACGCAACACCACACACTGATATTTGACTCATAACTCTTTTATTTGTCGATTTTGGCCATTTACACATTCAAGTCTGTAACTTATTTGATTTTTTTTCCTCTGAATTTTACTACTTGAAGTTTTCAGTTAACATTAGTTATCCTCATAAGTTTAACAGATTCATTGTTTTGTTTTGACTTTTTAACTGTTAAAATGTCAGTTTGTTTGTACAATGCAATTGTTAGAAAACCTTAAAAAAGGTTAATTTTTTATATTCTCAGTGCTGTGGATTTTCTTGTATTATTAATAACACTGAGATCTGTAAATAATAAACAGCAACACTGAATATTGTGCTTTTTTAGTTTTGTGCAGGGGAAGCAAAATAGATAAAACTCCTACTCAGTGTGTTGACGGCCAAAATTGGCAACTTTTTTACAAAATTAACAAATATTAAAGGCTTTTTCCACTTTCATCATCTTGACTTTTTAAAGTTACATCAGTTCTGGTTATGAAAACAAACATTTCATTTAAATTAAAATTTTTAACCCTTTAAATGTCTGTTAGATCAAATATTCCTAATGATTTATACTTAAAAAAAAAAAACCCAACCACTACATTAAACCTGACATTTCTTTTATCATTATGGCAGTTAAAGGTATTTCAATAATTAGCAGTATCAATTATTTTTATGCATTATTACTTTTTTTTATCACTTTTCGATCCTTTTGATCACCTGATCATAAAATCTAAATTTTAATTAATTCCAGGGTTTAAATTCTTTAAAGATATTTCAGAAGAGTCCCTGAGCCCATGTAGTGATTTCCTCCCTAAAGTCATTTAAGGTATGGATCCAGTGTGTCTTCAAATGACATGCATTTTTATAACAACCCTATATTCTTTTACACATTGATGAACTCTTTCTAACAGACTCGGCTTATTTAGGATGCTCCTTTTACATCCAATTTTCTTCCAGACAATGCCAACTAAAGAGTTGGCGGTTAGATGTTTAGTCAAATAACTAAACTACAGAATGTTCACAGTTTTTTATTGCTTCTTACTTGAATTTATTGAAACATATTGCTTGTATTTTTTAAAAAAAACAAAGGTTAATAAAGCAAAATGTTTCAGTATCAGATTCTAATATGGTGTCTTTTTACTGTTTTTAATAAATCGAATGCTTCAAATGATCTGCACGTCACTACATTCTGTTTTTATTAAAAAATTTTTACAGCACGTCAGTGTGAGAAAGAGGATTAAAGTATTAGATATGATGTGGTTAATATAATAAAAGTCATTTCTGGATCTTCATGACCTGACAGAGAATTGGACATAATCAGGTTGCGGGCTCCAAGCTGAGAAGAGATGAGATGTTTTTCTCATCCACAAGTTAGGCGTCAGTCAGATCCTGTTATCTTACTACTTTTCCAGAACCTGCTTTAACCTCATTCTTAATGTTGAAATTGCTCACGTTATATTGTCTTGTTGTTCTCTTTCCTGTCATCTCCATCTCTGTAAAGAGTTGGTCTTTTTCCGGTTAGTCTAGAGGACATTTTTTTTCATAACAGCTAGTATCTTTGAAGGCTTGGCTATTTTTCAACATTAGAAATCTCTGACTCTATGTTACTTTAATGTCTACTACAGACAGGTCAGTTTCTACTCAAAGGAGCTTTTGTGAAACTGCTCAGTCCAGGTTTTGGTACATCATCTGAATAATCAGCAATACATTTTCTAAGCATTCAAGTGTTGGATCTCATGCAGCTCTGTCTGTCCAAACGGGTCCTCTGAAAGCCTCTTGCAACACTCCTCCACACCAGCTCCTCCTTTTCAAGCTTTGTCTGTCTTAATAAATGTCACGTCTGTCTTTGATGCTGCTCTCCTCTGTACTTTGGGTGGGCTTTTGCTGCATCTCTCCTTGCCTCGGGCTTCGTTCACGTTTACATGTGGAAACTCAGGGATTCCACAGACCAGCGTCATAAACAGACACATGTAACCCACTCTCACTCCCTAATATAATATATAATGTAGATGGTCAGAATGATCTTTTTGGTGAAAGGGCTCCTGGCTGAAATTCTGTAAAGTCCCTTCAGGCACATTTATAATGTTTTTTTTTAATTAAATCTACTTGGTGGTTGTTGAATCTCACTTTTCCAGTGATAAACAGCTAGAAGAAATAGCCACAGGAATTTGTCCTCACAGTTGTGGCCTCTTGCTTTTGTTCCTGTCTTCTCTGCATATGTTTAATTAAATATTGTTCAAAATTCAACACTGCTTCTCCATGTCTTGGTTAACACTACTAGAGTGACAGATTGAGAGTACTTTCACTGTTTTGTCTATTCACAACTTAAAAAACAGTTCAATACTGTACAGGTGAAGTACAATATTGGACATAATTTGATCGAGTAAATCTCCATTTGCTAGTGGGTTGAAGACACAGTACAGTATATGACATTTTAACATGCCGTATCCACTCCTATCTGTTCGGTATTTGTGTGTAAATGATTTTGAAGATATGAATTTGAACAGAAAATCGTTCAGGACGGATATTGACAGCAGATTCACGGGCCATCAACGGGAGCTGCCGGTGGGCGACAGCTTGAGGGATCAGAGAGATCATATGGTAGGTATGTCTGTCCATCCTTCACCTCTATGAACACCGGTATCTTAGTGCATTCTGCATCTCTGAGTGTCACACCCCCACAGAGGAATCAGCTGTCAACACTCCCACCAGTGACAGCTCTGTAATATGTGTGAGCGCTCTTAAAGCCAATTTTTTTCTCTCTCCCTCATGCTGTCAAGCATACACAAAAAATGTCAGAGGCATGAGATGGTTTCCCTATCAGACACCAAAAACCAGAGCGCTTCTGCTCTGCCCTGCAACCAAGTCGATGAGGCTATTTTACACACTAAAACAAAATAATGTGTGTTACAGTATTTCCAGGTGTAATTTGCAAAAACTCAGAGCCTTTTTTTTCAAACAACAACAAAATACTGAACAAAATACAAAATACTGAACTGGTTCAATGCTGATTTTGTCTGAGAAGCAATATGCTCAAATATTAGGTGTTTTATTTTTATTTTTGCAGTAACTGAACTGTCACACCTGCAGTACAAACCACTCATCAAATAAAAACTTTTGGTGCATCATGAAACACAAATTACAAGAGAGAAGAACCGGTAGTGTTGAGATCTTGAATCTATTTCAGACAAGAATGAGACAACATTCCTCTCCAGTGACCGCTCTCCTCTGTTCCCAGACATATGTGGACTATTCTTGAAAGAAGAGAAAATTGCTGGGGTCAAATTCAAAATGACCTTTTTTGTTATTAAAATGGAACATTTGTTCCCTTTTAACATTTGATTTGCTTTATGCCTTTTATTGTGAATTAAATATGGCTTTATGAATTTTACAAATCATTGCATTCTGTTTTTATTTACATTTTTACACAACTTTTCTGGAACTGGGATTATAATTTATTTACATGAACTTATTATAATTTGTATTTAGATTTAAAAAGAAACCGTACTGATGAGGTGATTTTCTTTTGTTTTTTGTCTAAAAATAAACCAAGAGCATCATATGCTCAGCATCTGTTGAACTTGTGTTGTGGAAATCAGTGTCTGCAAGTACAACTTGTGTGAACAGTTTTCCCACTCAGTGTTCAAGGACATGTGTTTCTCATGCCCTCAAAGTTCCTGGACTGGAGACACTTGATCAATCAGAAAGGTGTCAGGACTTCACACATTTGTAGTGAGACAAAGTGAAGGAGGTGAAAGTGAAAATGATAAGTTACGGTACTGTGCTGTCACAGGAACAAGAGCTTGGGGACGTTAGCCCCTATCTATGGACAGAGTGTAGGCTGCTGTGGCACATCTGGCCACACGAAACACACTTTAATTGGAAGCAAAAGGTCAGCGTTGCACATTCTGGCCTGTCAGCACGGCCCCAGATGACTGACTGCTGGTCAGGACATTACAAGAGTGCCAACTTGCCCAGGGGTGTTTACTCAGACCAGCGTTCCCTCAGGCTCAACCAGGGCCAAAGGCTTTCGTCAGAGGTTAATGGTTTAATTTTACTTCTCTTATTTCTTAACTAGGTGAGGATTTTGAGAACTGATCTGTATTAAACCTTTCCATGGCAGCGTGAGTTAATTCAGTCAAAATGAATTTCCTTCCAAGGCTTCTGGTCTGGAGTCTGGTCTCGGATCTCATTTGGAATAAAAAAAGTCCCAAAAATACAGAAATAATATCTACAAAGACCCAAATGGCAGGTCCATTGGCACTGCCCAACTTTAGAGTTTATTACTGGACCTCCAACACTGGAGTCCTGAATTATTAACGACAACAAGAAACACATGATTTTGTAGGCTAACTCGTCCAAACCAACTTCACTAAAGACTTTAGTACACTCTCCTGTTCTCTCCTCCACCACCTCTTCTACTCTGGTTTAATCTGGTTTAACAAACATTTAAGCAGTATTTTGGTCAACAGTTCTACTCCATTCTCGCTCTTTTGGACACCAATCATGTGTTTCCTCCCTCATTAGATGGTGGGTTCAACGCTTGATCTGACCTTGCCATTAAAAATTTGAAGGATTTGCTTACAGATGGCATCTTTGCATCTTTTCAACAGCTAACTAACAACATCTCACTGGAGTAAGATTTCTTTAGATATCTGCAGGTCTGCAGCTTCTCTGGCAGCTCATTCCCTTCATTTCCCACCCTGACTAATAATTCAGATCTCAATCTTTTCCTGACACCAGCTTTGAATTAAAAGGAGTAGTTTCTTTTTATTATGATCAGATTCCCTTGTTACACTCTGAGTTTCTGGGCCATTGGAGTAGATGAACTATTTGTTGAAAATCTTGCAGGCAAAGAAACAACATGCAAACTCACAAAGAAAGGGGAGATTTTAACAGGTAAATTTCCCAATATCACAGATTAGTAGCCCCAACTTTTATCAGTAACTTAGATGAAAACAGGAAATCCCACCCAACATATGTAAAAGTTCACTAAATATTTGGGATTTCCTCATTCAGCAGAAAAAAATGATCAAATGAAACTTCAGCTGGGAGACTCTGGTTGAGATGACATAAAACAACATAAATGTATTAGTTTATTACTGGACAGTGTCTCACATACAGGAATAAATTCATGCAGGATTTCATACTTGAAGGTCCCATATAATCCAGTTTTGACTCCTATTTATATTGCTCAAGCACCACAATAGCATTGTTTTACTTTGATTGAAACTCAAAAACTGTCTTTTTAACCTCCACTCCCACTGCTTCCTGCTCATTTTGCTGTTACCCTTGAAGCAATCAGTCACATACCACAGCAACAGAGGGAACTGGACCATGTTTCTTTTTAACTGTCACTTCTGCATGAAGATAGATGCATGGGCTGAGTTGAAACTGAGAGGGTCGATCTGCAGATGCAATTAATGCAGAATGTCGTTTTATGAACAAAGATCAAAGGAAGCTCCGAGTATGTTCTGTCAAAGCTTTTATTTATTACTCAGTCAAATGTGCCCCATTTAAAATAACAGCAAGACAGCCTGAAAACTAAATTGAAAACTAAATATATGACCGTTCAAGACAAATGTGAATCTTTGAAAGTCAGGAAAAAGTGCAATTTGTGTTCTTTAAAGTCTATTTCCCCCAAATCTACCAGCCACACTGATCAGATGATTTTCTAAAGAAAAAAAAAATGTGGGTTTTAAGATCCAAATGAAAAAAATGCCAAAAAGGAAAACCTCAGCCATTTAAGTCCCTGTTTCTCTTAAAACTCCCTTTTCGGAAGGTCCCAAACTCTTCGAGCTCATTATCTGTTCATATTCAATTAGTATATTTGATTTTCATGAGTGTATTGACCTCTGACAGACACTCGATTAGCATGCAAAACACCTAGTATGGGAATTTGATGAAAAATAAGTGATGCTTTTCTTGCTGCCACTCTCAGTGGTTCTGCATCCATATTTCATGCCTCCTAATGGCATAATGGTCGCGCCACCTTCAACAAAGAGATAAAGAAATGGAGAGAAGTATATAGCATCCTGACTCAACATGGCACTGTGCCGTGCCATCCGCACATAAGCCAGGAGCTGCAGGAAAGGATGTGGGGCAAAAAATCAATTTCCTTTGGTGCCTCACCAAGAATGGCTTCTCCCTTCAACCCAATAACATTTAATCCTGCCAAGCTGTGACTCTTCAATTAAAAAAAAGTATTTTACTCTGTATGACTTCACTCTATCCTTTTCAAAAACAGATTAGCCAGTAAAATGATTTTTTGACAATAACAGAAATATTATTGAAAAAGAGAAGAGATGACTGAGTGTATTTTGTTTTGTTTTTTTCTGTTGCCAGTGTCTTTTGTCAGAGACAGATTCTCTATGGAGGATAAAAAGGTGTTTCAAATGAATTCAGTGTGGATTGTTACAGCCTTGATCTCATTCAAAAGTAGCAGCAGGTTGTCTTTCAGCAGCCAGGTGGATTTTAAATTAGTCTCCGAGAGCACAACCACAGAAAGACCTGACTAAACAACCACAGGCAATGTGTGTAAATTAAAACAGTTTGGTGCTTTGCTAAAGAAAATGTATGATGGGGGTGGGGGCACTGAGACCACTTAACTTGGTGTAAACTGTTTTCTCCTTAGAAGTAAAACACTTTCATATGAGAGTGGATGATGTTTTTTTCTATGGGAATGATGGTAGAGATGGAAAATAAAACTGAAGGGAAGGGGAAAACTGAAATGGAAATTTGATAGCTGCATGGCATCAGCCCCCTCTGAACACTCCTGCAGCTACAGATGCCTCTGCTCCACCTCTGACCCCTCTACAAGAGCTTCAGTGTGCCGCTGAGCTCTGTCGGGTGATGACAGGAGGAAGATGACAGCTCTCAAATGTGTTTGCTGTTACACAACTCATTGACTTTCTGGTAGAGAGGGGCAAAGACGGCAGAAATGAGGAGGGATAGGAGAGTTGATGACTACTGAACTAAAAATAGACGGAAAAAAATTCAGAAGTATTTTACAAAGTGAAAGGAGGAGAGGAAAGAGTCTTGAAATGTTGCCACAGGACAGCAGGACTGACTCAAATCACAATGCAGCTTTAATAAAAATTAGTTTTTAAAAGCATAGGAGAAACTGTTTATGTGTGCTTCTCATGAATGAACACTGGAGCAACAGCTTCTTCCAATAAGAAAATGTGCTCATGGGAAAGGCTTGAGAAAGACAAAAAAGTTCAGTTTCATGAAAGATCCGCTACAAGTCCAGTCCAGCCTATGAACACTATGAAGCACTACCAGTGGTGGAGGAAAATAAAATTAAAACACATTTCATGGCAGTTGATTTGTCAGAAAATGCCAGAATTTGTGAATTCCTTTTTTAAGACCCAGAGGGGCTACAGGTTATCGTGACAGAAGCGATTTATGTTCTAATGTGGCTCAAAAAATATCAAATCAATGTTATGAATGAATGGCATCCTTGTCTGTAGCACAAACAAACCAGATCACCAAATGATTCTTCTGTTGTGAATGATAATGTGTGTTCGTGCTATTCCCAGATGCGTGGACCTCTGAGGCATGGTGTGAATGAATAATCCTCTTCTTGACCTTACACACTCCCCGCTGTTTGAACAGCCCCACCTCGCAGCCTCTGGTAAATGTTGGTATTAGCATTTTGGCATTTCAGCTGTTTGTGCTCTTTTTCATGTGTGATTCGTGTTGGACCCCAGTTTGTAACATAAGACTTTTTTATCCTCACATCCTCAGAGCAAACTTGTTCTGAACAGGAGGATGGAGCAGAAGGGCAGAAATCTTAGATATCAAGAACATCCTCAGGAGATATTTTCAACAGGCTGTCTGCCCTTTTCAGGGGGTCAAAAGCTCACTTTTCACTGATCTCATTACAGTCAGTGGCATTTCATTAGCCAGGATCTATCATAAAGCACCATTATCTCTCCATCTGATAGTCTGCTCTTCACAGCCTCCCAGGCCTGCTATAAATGATAGTTAATGTAATCCTGAAGCTCTGGGAGTCAAAAACGACTAGAAGGGAGAGAAAATGACAAAGGAGAAGAGGAAGACAAAAAGATCATTTTAAAAAAGTTTGAAAAACTTAAAACTAGGAAAAAGAAAAAAGGAAGCTCAGGCTTGGCTTTTGTTAGTTCAACCGTGCTGAGACCTGCAGGAATCAAACTTTTGTGAAATTTCGGGGTTTCATTTTTCCACATAGCCCACAAATTTTGCATTTATCACTTTACAGTCACGCTGTAGGATAAAAGGGATAATCACTGGTTTATTTCCACCCACTCCCACTCTTTCTGAACTAAAAGGTGCTTAATACATTGAGCCAAAGTGGTGTCCTCTGCAGTCTCAGTAGCACTCTCCCGAGAGGGCTCCATGTCAGCCGCGTGTAGGTGCAGTTCCACCTCTTTTACCCCTCTGAGTGTGGGAGGCTGCTGAGCAGTCAAGTTACCAGCAGTAATTAGCTCAGTTACAACGAGCTGTGCCGTAGAATTATATCATTGGCTTTAATTAATAGCTGAAAAGTGACAGCTTGGTTTCCACTGTGATTTTTTGGGGGTCTTTGAAATTACAGAGGCTTGACGTCTGGACGTCATCGTATCTGTCGGTTTTCTGCTCAGCGGCGTCTCTCAACACTTTCTGCTTGAATTTCACAGATCAGAAATGTTGAAAATGAAGAAAGAAAAAAAAACACTATCTGAATTCATGACTTATTTTGGGGCAATTTGTGTGAAATCCTGCCAATGACAGCATTGTTGGGATGGCGTATGTGCTGTCACAGACGGGCTGAAGAGGCTCTCAGCTGCCTGCTGTCAGCCCAACCGCAGCCAATCCTTGAAGCTTTTTTGAAGTGCAAAGCACCAGCGCTCCATCATGATGTGTCTAAATGTTTCTGTTGATATCAACCATGCCGAGTGTTACCAATTAAATACTGGCTAAATTCGAGGAGCAACAGGCTTCGAGAACCCTACAGTCAATAACAAAACTATTAATGACTTCATGCTGGGAATGCGCCCATAAACTAAAGGTAGGTTCAGAAGTATTAGGCCAATGACAGAGTTTTATTGTTTTGTCTTTGTACCCCACTATAATGGACCCAAAGTAAAGCAATCAAGATGTGATCAAAGTGTAGGATTTAATTTAAGCAGCTTGTCAAAAAAAAACTATGGCACTTACTGCTTAGTACGTACAGACATCTTAAGCAAAGCACGTACATTTTTAAGGGCTCAAAAAGTATTTGGACAACTGAAGTTCATTGTTTCAAGACAAAGGGACCAGATAAAAGGCTTGGAGTTTATATCAGGCATTCAGCTGGCATTTGGTAGCTGTTTGACAGGAGCTATTAATATCAAATCCAAATTAATGATCATAGACGTCGAGCAGACGATGAGCATAGACGTCGTTTCGTCTTTTTGGGAGTTTCCGGGGGAGGCGCTTCCTCAACTCAAGTGACAGGCGCCATCATTAGTGAGAAAAACACAAGACTATTAGAGACGGAAAAAACCAACAGTGTACTCAAATCACCAGTTTAGTACATTATTAAAATGAAAGAAAACTTTGTGATCTCAAACAAAACCTAGAAGAGGATCGAAGACAAATAAATTGGATGTTTGCTGAAGGACTGCAAAACCCCGTCAGAACATCAGCAGGAGTCAAGACACCCTGGAGACACATCACTGTCCTGCCTTGACCCCAGAGGGAGGAGAAGCTGGACCATGGTCCAGTTTTGCAGAAGTTTTGGTCCATTATCAGGTTTTTGCATGTTAGCCTGCCCGTTTAAAGACCTACATCTCAACACGTTTTGTTCTTTCTGGAGTTATACATATAAAACAAATGAATGGTGTCAAATAAAAAGAGCTTTTCAACTTCTACATGTGGTTAAATCTCTTCTAAAAACCTTTGAATTGTTTCCTGACAGCCTCCACTAGTTAATGTGTTGTTGATGTGTGACTCTGAGCCTGTTTGTGGTGTTTTATTTTCAAAATTCACAGGATTCCTGCTAGCTTGTCTAATGTGTGTAAATTTTGGCACATTTCAGGGCCAAACTAGATTCAGCACAAATTTTTAGTGCAGCAGAGAGGATGGTCAGCAACAATGTGCAAATTACTAGCAACTCTCAAAAACAAGAAATCCAGATTAAACTTTGGGAGAGGGAAAACAAAACTCTCATATTATTTAAGTCCTGTGAACGGATGAAACCAAGAAGGATGGGAGGAGAAAACTCTGGAGAAGAAAACAAACAGCTCATAATCCAAATATGTCACATGGTGGAGGCAGTGTCATGATATGGGATGGATCAGACTGCCTGGTGCTTATTGATGATCTGACTGCTGGTATCAAGATGGATTCTGAGGTGTATAGGATGATAGTTTCTACTCAGATTCACCCAAATGCTACAAAGGTGATACAACTTTACTTCACAGTGCAGATGGATGACGATTTTTCAGTGGTTGGGTCAGTCACCTGATCTCAGCTGAGTAGTATGTACTTTCAGTTAGAGAAGACAACGCCTAAGGCAGAAAGGACTAGAAACAAGCAGCAGCTGCAGGAGGCTGCAGTGAATGAGTTGTTGGGCTTTCTGCAGGTTCAACTCCCAAGTAGACTGTAGTCAGGCACTCAGTAGTTTTAATTCACGCTGATCCTCAAGTAAAATAGTTGCTTTTTACTTTCAGTGTTTAATTAGTTGTAGTTTTTGCTATTTGGTTAATTTTTAGGAAAATGTAGTTTAAAATTGATCATTTCAGAATGCAAATCATTTTCTCTGAAATAAAGAAATAAAAGTGTGCTACAGTTCAGTTGGATGAAGTGGCACACAAAAAAGCAGCAGTTTGTCTTGTGATGGGAGTAAAAATGGTATCAAAAAAATGATTCCACGCGATACACAGTGTGAGAGATCACAAATATTGTGACTATTGAAGAAAACTATGGCTATAACATTATAATATTATTAGATCAATGATGCAGCTGAATAATGTCTGCCCCTACCTAAGAAACCTTGTGTCAAAAGGTAAATAAAATACAGTGAGACACCCAGATAAAACCTGAATATGACTGAGAACGAAAGGAAAAGACTCGGAGCATCTCTGTGTTTAATAGAATTGATAATGATTCCTTAATTGTGTTTTCGAGTCAGTACATGCATACCCATAATTCCCATTATCCCCCAGCCCAATAAGACTTAACAGATAGCCATCTGCTCACCAGTTGTTTCACAGTTGAGGACACACACACACACTTGAATCATTTCTTGTTTAGCTGGAAACCAGGATAGAAATCCTTATGTGGTATTAGCTTCATCCAGATCTTTGGGCAGAGAACAAGATAATTAACAGAGTTATAAGTCCTTCTAACTTCTTCTCAGAGTCCTCATACCTTCTCCAGGTGACTTAGAAATTAAAAATGTACTAGGATGGTCTAAATCAATCATGATTATGGGAGTTGGTTAGTTTTGTTTTGTTTTTTTTTTGGGGGGGGGGGGTGCCTCTATACACCACTACAACAGATTTGAAATAAAACAGTCAAGATGTAATGAAAGTGTTGACCTTTAAGTTTCAATTTAAGAGATTTCACAAAAGTATTACATAACTTACATTAAGTACTTTGCTTAAAATGTCTGTTATTTTTAAATGTAAAGTCCATGTTTTTGTGAAACTTCCTCAAATAAAACTTAGATTGTTTTATTTTAAGTCCTGAAGTGGTAAATAAGGCAAAATAATTAAACTCCTGCCATGTTTCAAATACATCAGTTACAGCATGTAGACGCTGTAATAAGTGCTGTCTTCAATCTTACACTTTATTTAATGCTTAAAAACTTGAAAAGTTTAACAGCTTCATAACAGCTGATTTCTCTGAGCATAAATCTTGATTGTTTGGTTGAGAGAGATGATGATTTTAAGTTTATAACTGGAGAACCAGAAGCAGGCAGAAAATCACCCTCATTTTATTGTCAGAAGTAAAAATTTCAAATTTGTGATCAATATCCCTATATTTTCCAGAGACAGGGTTACACGGTGGAAGTTTTAATCTTTTCGTTTGATTTAGTAAACAAATGTAATTACGGTTGAGTAAAAACAGCTTTCTTTGTTTCTGTAGGTTTGACATCGTTCTTGTTAATTACACATTTCGCCTGCCAACCTAATTGTTGAGATCTGGGGATGAAGCCAAAGCTGCAGATCAGCTTCCAAATAATCTGCTTTGCAAAAGAGCTGATGAGCAACTGAGATCATCAAAATGATGTTTGGACAAGCAGAAACTGCTGTTTATGTTTATTTTTACTTTTAAACGACATTGTTTCACAGTGTGTGAAGTTTTGACTATCATAAACGCCCAATAATCATTATTTGTTGACAGCAATGCTTTATGGTGACTGCACACACACATCAGCATTTGCACAACCCTGTTTGAAAGTAAAAGGTTATGTAAATCAATAGATTCTTTTTTTTCTGAAAATAATACTAAAATTGAGACATATCTGAAAAGTAACAGACGTAACAAAAAGACATCAAATCTAGTGTGATGGCAGAAGGATGAAGACCCAACTCCTGAGGCTCAATTCTCTGTCAACAAATCTGAAAAAAATAATAAAATCAATCTTTTAAAAAAATGATAAAGGATAGTTCTGTTTTGGAGCATGAGAGCTGATTGTGCAAAGAAGGATGCTTTGTAAAAGGAAAAATACTCAGCATCCTCAACAACATTATGTCTTCAGTCAGAAGGTCTACAGGTGATCCGTCCTGCCCAAACTCTAACCATCTACAACAACTCAGGAAAGTCATTTAAATTGTGTTACACACTGAAGGACTGCATTCGTCTAATCCAGGTTTTCTTTGAAGTTCCTCTCCAGTTTTACTTTCAGCAAATCCTCACCACAGCACTTTAGTCATCACTGATTGCCAATTAGGGACTCCTGATGCGTCCTCGCCTCCAGCAAGAGCAGGGAGAAGATGACAGGAGTAATTTGGTGATTACGTGTGATCCTTTAATATGCAGTTACAGGTGCAGGCAGGGCTGCTGTGTATGTAACCTCATCACTGCCGATACTATCATCTAAAACCAAAGAGAGCAGGAGCACAGGTGAAACTAATGATGGAAAACATTCTCCCCACTGGGCGATTATGATTAGTTAAGGGCTTGGAAGGTTTTGTACTTATTAGGACTATCATGAATAAAACATAAACTGTCAACCTATGGTAATAGAAGACAGGAACATCATTTTCACAAAACCACAGAGGACAAAAATATATAGCAAAGGGAGATGACGGGAAACAAACAAAAACATATTCATATTTTACTAAGCATAAGCTGTTGAAAACCCTGTTCAGTTATCTGCAATAGAAAGTCGTAAACAAAAGCCATGTAAATATTGATTTTTTTATAGCAGTTTTGACTCTTGGTGAAGAATGAGATGTTGGAAACGACTTGTCTGAAATGGTGTCAAATGGACAAATGAAATTAACCACTATCAGACTCTTAAATATCATAAGAACTGGACAACAAACCCATGTGACATCACTCATAGGTTTTCATTTTCTCAAGCTGTGGAGGTGTCCCGGCAGACTTCGGGGCCCCGTCAGATCGCTGGCTCTTGCTGAGACATGATGCTAACTAGCGCTACATTTCATTTATTCTAGTCAAATCTGTCCATCCTCTTTCTGATGTCGCCACCAAAAACAACATTTACAACAAGCGCTGCCGGAGCCGAAACAAGGACTGGCAGAGCTCCAGTCGAGCATCAGTGGGATCCTCGTGGAGCCAACGTCCATCGAGGCTGCTGCCAGAGCAAGCAGCCAACAATTCGGAGGCCATCCACCAGTTAGTCCAGGAAGTAGCCTTTGGCAGAGGGCAAAGTTGCTGCCTGCTGCTCAGCTACGCTCCATCCTGGGACCCTTCCAGACCAACCCAGAGCCATTCATGCCAATTGGTTTGTAAAATTAAGAGCACAACATATTACTTTTAAAATGATTATGAATAGACCATGGCCCAGTATCAGTCCAGTTTAAAAATGTCCCGACTAGACAGAATTACTGCTGGTGGTTTAATCCTCTTCTACTTAAGGATCACTCATTCACTGACTATCTAAAAAAGAGGATAGATGAGTATTTTAGGACAAATGACAGCAAAGACATCTGATTCTGGTTTGTGGGAGAGCTTTAAGATCGTGATGAGGGGCTGTATCATACCATCTGAATCACCAAAAAAATCAGATTTAAGACATTGAAAGAGAGCTCCCTTTGTTAGAAGAGTAACATAGATTCCCCCTTTAAAATCAGACTACAATAAAATCTTAAAATTGAAATACGAGCACAACTATGTTCTCAATAGGCAAGTTAGCAAAAGCTACACTTCACAAACCAGCATGGTCAGGTAAATTATTTCCGTAGGAAGCGTTTTAATGAGGGCTGGAGATAAGAACTCCCTCTCACACCAACTCAGTAAAGATCAGGTCTCTGTTGTCAGTCGAAAATCATCCAATCCAATCAGAGAAGATGTTAAAACTTGAAGAGCAGTAAATACCAAATGTTGGCTGTTGAATACTAAAACAAAACTGCCCTGAAAGGTTTACAGAATATGCTAATTGTTTAAACAGGAAAAAAAGCTCTTCCTTGTAGTTAAGAGTTAAGAGCACATGGACTCTACACACCTCCCACTGCTGCCCCTGTGACAGCACTTTTAATTCCCTCATTCAGATAATGTGTCGTGGCTTTGCCAAGTTTACACGGTGACATCTCCCAATCATGTGTCCAGGGCCTTTTCACACTTCGGCCTGTCCATTCAGGGGATCTGATCGCCTCTCGGTGCCCTCTGTCTGCTCCTCATTCATTCTCACCTTCTATCGGTATCCATGTCTTTTGTTTGCGCTCACTTTTCACTGCCCCCTCCCCCACCAAATATTTCAATTTCATTCCCAGCATCACTTTTCATCTCTGCTCCACGGTAACCATATCTCTGCATGAGAGTGTATCACTGCTCCCTTTTATTACCCTCCTCTCCCTTTCTCTCTCTCTGTTTTTGGCAGGTGGCTTGATCAATCTGATCTCGGGTTTTTGTTTGCATCACCACAGTACGACTCTAGGTTTGTAATCAATGATAACTACAGATCACTCTGAATATGATCTTTTTGTTGTGGCCACAACCTTTTTTCCCTCATTGATCATGATAACTCCGTGATCAAAGAAGTAATTGTTTCAGACCACTGAAACAAAAAATATGAAGAGATCAAATGGGCTTATTACCTGAACCATTTTATCGAGATAAAACTAATAAAATCCATTGTTGTAGAAGTCCCAGATATTAAAAACAGTCTCACTAATCCAGCGGTTTGTTTATAACTTGTGTCATTGTTTCTCTTGGTTTTGTTTGTGTCTCACATGTAAGCTACAGTTTGCTTGTTATTCATTGTATTATTAATTACATCAGAACAATGACAACACCAAAACAATGTGGCGGTAATAATGAACCTGGAGAGATGAATTATCTGAATCTGCAAATGCTCTCAGTTTATTCAGATCATTGTTTAACTTTATAGCTTGATAATTCAGCGTGATGGTTCACTCTAACAACATTTGTGGACTGTTTCTGGAACTGTGCAGATTGTACAACATACTGGTGTGATTGTGTTGCGTACACACAATAACAACGCAGCAAAACATCCTCATGTGGTCAGCTGAGGAACTGCACGTCTTTCGTTCTTGGTTTTTGTCAGACGTAGCTCCTTGATTTGGACATCACAGAACAAATAGGACTGTAATGAATCCCAGCACCAGGTCCAGACTCGGTTCAGCTGGCTCTGTGTTTTCATGCAGGGATTTTTTTCTCTGGCTTTGTACCGAGGTGTATTTTCAAACCGAGTTTTTCTTGTTTAACATGCTCAAGGCGTCACTGGTGAGGACCAGAACACACACGGTGGTACCTGCTCTTCATCAGCCAGCAGATGCAGGTGGAGAATAGATTTTGAACATAAGCTGAGCATAATGAAGAAAAAAAACTGAGCTCATAAGAATTGTTTTTCTTTGATTGTATAAATGTGAGTTAACTGCAAATATAGTTGTACTTTATATTGGGCAATTATACCTAGAATAGTACAGACTTTGAAGAAACATGGTGCAGGTTTTGGGCTTTGTTGTCATATTTCTGAATGAGAGAGTCCAGAAGTCTGCAGAGGCTTTTGCAGGGGCTGTTTCCATCTGTTCAAACTGCCTTCATTATTCCACCTAGTGCTGTTTCTTTTTCATTTTTGCCTTCAATCTGAACTGCAGGGGCTGTTCAGGTGCCTGACAGATGTGATTGCCTGGCTGCATCAACAGCTGCACTCCAAATAAATGAAAAAGGAAAGAAGTGGTTGTCATAGTAGGCAGTACAGTGCTTCTCCCCTCTCTGTTTAAATGCCTTAGCATCGTGAACATCTACAGTCTACATGCCTTCTTTTGTGTGTATGTTTGTATGTCACATATGAAGATACATATATTGAAAAATGAGCTGAATGGATGCTGTAATTGTCATGGGACAAAATGATGTATCAGAAAGTGTGTGAAGCTCAGCAGAGATAAAAGCAGAATCTGTGCAAGCTTTTTTTGTTAACATGGGTCAGACTCGGTGAAGTAGCTGGAAAATATTGGGCTCCAGGCTCATTGCCTAAAGAGCTGTAGTGCTGTCTCCTCAGGGATGTTCTCCAGTTCGCTACAGCAAAATGAAAAGCTCCTTTTGACACAGAAGCAAAATAGAAAAGCCTTTATCACACATTTAACTTTCCTGTGTGTATGTTGACGTGCGTTTGTGCATGTTTGTATGTGTGTGCATACACACAGTATGTGCAAAGCTACACAGCCCAGAGTATTAGTACTTGGCAGACTATTAGAGACCACGATTGTAAATTTCATGCCGTAGTATCCAGTGGTAGTAGCCCACAGCTCACACATTTCTCAAGAATTTGGAGAGGTTCTGTTGAGTGCAGCATTAGCCACTGAAGATCCACAAGGTCAAGAACACTAAGTAGTTTTATTCCTTCTTCTTGTCTCTAATCTTCATCATGTCTTTTCTTTGAATATTAATTTATCAGTAGAACCTCCTCTGGTCTGCCCACCAGTGATAATGTAAACAGTCACAGTGGATCATTTTACATGAATCTCTGTTGCTGCAGTCAAACATGGCAATGAATATTGTTTATCTTGGTTTTGTTTGTGTCTCACATGTAAGCTACAGTTTGCTTGTTATTCATTGTATTATTAATTACATCAGAACAATGACAACACCAAAACAATGTGGCGGTAATAATGAACCTGGAGAGATGAATTATCTGAATCTGCAAATGCTCTCAGTTTATTCAGATCATTGTTTAACTTTATGGCTTGATAATTCAGGGTGATGGTTCACTCTAACAACACTCGTGGACTGTTTCTGGAACTGTGCAGATTGAGTGCAGACTGTCCAACTTCCTGGTACAACATACTGGTGTGATTACGCTGCAGTATGCACAGGAGTCGCACGATAACAAGACAGCTAAACATCCCCATGTGGTCAGTTGACATTTCATTAATTCCTGGTTTTTGTCAAAGAAGCACTCCAGATGCAGCCCCTTGTACTTTGAGTTTATCTTCAGAGGTGAAAGTAAGCTCAAAGTACTCCACTTGGGAAAAAAAAAAAAGTTCTGATATGGTTGTTGAAGTAATGACATGCTTATTTTTGTTGTTGGACAGACAGTGTATGATGATGTTTGTGCCGTAAATGTCAGATTCATCTGGTTTCTCTCCCATTTTCAGTTTTTTTTCACTAGTACAGAACGTATCGAACCAGTGGTAATGGGTGCAGGGATCAGGCAATGACTCAAACAAGAGCATCATAGGGCCAGTATTCAAAACCACCAAGATGGCAGCAGTCATATGGCTGCATCTAGGTGCTGCTTTAAGAGATGAACATTTAATCAAATAGAAAACAAAAGTGTTGAAAGATCAGGAGCTTCCATAATTTTTTTTTCCCAAATAATTTCTGCTAACACAATTTTGCACAAGCAGGCTGGTCCTCTTAACTCCAAGTACAAATGAACCCAGCACACCTATCTGTCCCTCCATGAGGTCAGCACTTCCCGTGTTGGGCCTGGGTTAGACTTGCCGCTCATAACGTGCACATGAAAGCATCATGGCCACCACACACGTCTTGCATGTCAACTGTGCATGTCTTTTAAAAAATAAGTGACTCATAAGTGACACTGGTGGTGGTGTCACAGTGAACAATAGAGGTAACCCAACAAGCTGTCAAACCTGACATTCAAATAAGCTGCAGATGTTCGTACTTGTCACTTGTCATCGTCACACTCTGTAAGAATTCCACTAAAAACTTCTCCTTGTTGTCTTTTCTCTTTTATCAGATCATAGAACTTTGTACAAACAGAACTTTTTAGCAGAACATTTGTTGTAACGTCTCTTAACATTTTAAATTGCCCTGGAGACATGTTCTCTTTTGGTTTCCTTCAGAATAACCAAAAAATGAATACTTGTAAATTCTAATCTAATATAATCAATCTTTTACTGCTTTTAGTCAAATTCTAGATTCCATAAGGTCAAAGTTTCCAACAAAGAGATTAATTTATCTAAATTTCTGAAGACATTTAAAGTACTACAATAATCTATAATAATCTATCTTTTCCCATTTTAACATGATTTTTTTAAGATTATTATTGTCCCTATGTTCTCCTCCCCAAGCTAAAGAGTTTTCTTTTTGTTCATACAATGTTGATTTTAGAGTAGCTTGTGTTCAAACTTTTAATACGTCTGCATTTTCTCTTTACATTTTAATAAAGAAAATAAAACAACTTCCTCGTCCAACGCTGTTGTCGTGTTATGTACGGTTGTATTTTCAACTCTGGGTCTATATACTACCCCCCAAAACAGAATAAAGTACTGCCTGTGTGTTCACAACACAGTTGGGTGGGTGATCACAGCAGAGTGGACCGGGACCGGGACCAGGACTGGGACGAGGGACCAGACTGCAGCACACAAAGAAATAGAGGATTTAGGCTGAAAGACACAAAGAGCTTTTTTGTTATCAAAATAAAGCTACACCATTATGGCGCATGACAAACATGAATAAGAATTTACAAAAAATCTTCATCCGAACCATCTCTCTTTGTAAACTGTAACACTATAGACCTAGAAAGCTTAAAATCCCAACAAAATTGTTACAACGCATCACGTTAGAAGTGAGATTACAGATGATTGTGCTCTTTTTCCTCTGAGTAGAAATCTTTTCCTGATTGGGCTGAAAGTCCAGCTTTAAAAGATATCGAGCACATCATTTCTGACACATACTCGATGATGAACAATGTAGGGATGATGAGGCTCTAGATCCTAATGGACATTACAAGAAGGAAAAACCGACAGAGGTTATGAGAGGGGAAACCAAGATTCTCAAACGGCCAATGATACCAGCATGGATCGACAGTCTGAGCAGCTGAGCAGAATGTGTAATGCTAGAATCAACTCTAACAGGCTGCTTGATAAGTTAACACAACCTCTGCCATGATTTAATAACCCTTTATGGATGAAAGCTGCTTCATCGTGTGCAGAACACACAGTAATTATTAGGCCAGCACTGAAGCAGTCAGGACAGGAAATGTAAGGTGTAGAGGGAGTTGTTTACATTTTCACTGAGAGCGCTATTAACAAGCTTCTGCAAACAGACACACACGCATAAACACACATGGCACACATAATTGAACATTTACATGCTAGACGAAGCCTTACCATCCAAAATTTCCACTCAAGTGATGTTATTTTTCATTAAACGGATATAAGAACAAAGGAAGGAAAAAAATGGCAATTAGTCCTTTTGAAAGCAAGATTGATAGTTCACATTTAATCTCTGCTGCATGGTTCTGGTCTGCTCTCATGTGGACCTGCTGACATGAGAATACGGCTTGATTAATTGAACAGCTGTAACAGCTTTTATCATGAGAAAGTCTGTGCACAAGGACGGCAGGCCAGCACATCTCCAGGCATGACATCTAACTGGAGCATGTACAACTACAAAGTAGCGCTGCCGTAAAAGAAAAAGCTGATTAAAAACACTGAAGATGTTTTAGTTCTCTTAGCTCTTATGCATTATTTCATACAGATTTGCAATTTAAATGCATCAATCAACATTTGAGCAGTTATTCAGACCCTCTGCAATCAAGAAGAGCTTTGAGAAGAAGTGTTGAGTGTTTATATGATACTTCAGTGGAATATGCTATGCATATAAATGCTGTTAATACAGAGCATGCTAACTGCATATTTTGGAGCAATTCAAACAATCAGAAGTTCCAGCTATCCAAGTCATTATGAGATTACTTATGAACCAAAGACACTTTTGCAGAGGAGGACAAATTCAAAATTATTGGACAATTATTGGGACTCAAAATGGTTCTGGACAATTTGGTCCATTAAATCAGGGCTTGAACATCTGTTTTTTACTTTTTGGAGCATCTGATTTAATACCACCGTTGGTCAAACTTGCTTGTAACTTGCCAGTAGAGATGCAGGGACTAGAAAATAAAACTGAGAGAAACTAAAGGATTTGATTGCATGAATGAAATGAATTATTTCACAGATGCCAAATATCTGTAATCCAGAAAAACATGTTTTTGAAATAATAATATGCATAATTGAGTTTATAGTTTTGTTGTGGAAATCACAAAGTACATACTACTGATTTACAAATAGATTTAATCAATAGTAATCACTGGTTAGATCCTCGTGTGTTGCCCAGTTGCTCAGCAACATTTTGAGTACCTTTTTGTAAAGCGTTACCGTTAGTATGTTTGAGTTTAAGTTCAGCAACACGTTTGAAAAAAACGGAGTTAACAAAAGTATGAGATTTTTTTTCTTTTGAAACTACTGCACTTTGTCGTCTCGGTTTTGAAACACTACATTGAACAGTGGTAAACATGCTCAGTGATCAGACGCTGATGAAAATTTCACCCCTTTTGTGATAGAGTTTGAATTATACAACGTTTCAGTGATTGCAAGACATTCAATTTTTCATTTTCTATGTTTTTATTCATCGTACACTGTCTGAACTTTTCAGAAGACTGTGCTGTAAAGAGAACTTGGTTATCAGGTGTAAGAAATGCTGCAGTTTCCCCTGAAGTCCCTTCAATTTTCTCTGCAAAGCGAGAGAAAATCTGCCAGCTAGATGGATTTCACTCGCAGCTGCTGATTCAGAGAAGCCGCTGCAACTGGAAAACCATTACGCTCCTTTTATCACCAAACTCTTCACTCTCTGCAGTCTCTTTGAAACCAGCCTCTGCTATCTGGCCATCTCTGGCTACATTTAAAGCTGCTTCACCTATCTGTCTAAACATTATGTATTGATGGTATTCACCGTGCGGCGCCAGTGAGATGGAGGAAAATGATTGTCACTGACTATAACTAAACACCTGCTGTGGTAACTACGTTGATGAGAGTAACACCGCCCAGTGTTGTGTGTGAGTTGTCATGATTTTTCAAAACCTGTATTTTAGAAGAGGCTTTTTTTGATTGCTGTCATCAGAACACACCCTTTGTGATGCTGAATGTTCAGATGAGGTGCGAGATTGCAGAGGAAGCGGTGTTCCTGGCCACAGAGAGCTCCATATGTTCTGCATATGTTTACTCAGTTATTATGGGCCTCTCAACGCTGTGTGATTACACTATTGTTTTAGCAAAGGCAGTGTTGGCAAACACACACACACACACACACATACACACACCCCTCTTCATTTTCATCTCGGGAACAGCAGCCACAGGGGAGAGTCGGTCCACAGGAAATTAGGAGTGTGACAAGATAAGGCCCAGCGTTCATCTGATACTGTTTCCTGGCAACCAGTAAGAGCAGCAACTGACAAAAAAAAAAAAAAAAAAAAAAAAAATAATGTGCATTAAAAGGAACGTGATTATGTGAACTTAATGATATGTTGTCACACCAGCTCTGTCCAATTATGCTCACCTTTAGACTGAAAGCTCCAAGACAACCAAACTCCCAGCACTTACTTTCCCAACGCTCTTTTCAGTACAATTATCTGTTCAGGTGCAGTCGGCGTAGACTGGCTGGCGAGTCGATATTTCACTATCGTTCTGCAAAACACTGCCAGGAAGATGTGTGACTGTAGGCCTATCTCCCATAGTGCTTTATGGGTTTCCACATCACTATGTGCTGATAAAGTGTTATTAAAGCAGCTGTCCCAGAGTTGCAGCGAAACTCATAAAAACTTCTCGAGTTACATAAAATCCCTTCGATTCCAACCTCATCTGAGGTAATGAAAGTGTCAAACGTAAAAATTGAAGGAAGCTGAAATGAATGTGATCACAACTGTAGTCACCAACCATTTAATAGGTTTCTCTTGAGTACGTAACTTTTTTAAAATGTTTTATTTTAATGGTCAGTAGAATAAAACAAATCTCACAGCTAGTCTGCTGCTTCTCAGCAAGCCAGAAACAGAGTAAATGTTTGTACTCACAGGAACTAAATACATGGACAACGCTGCAAATCTGGCAACAATGAAGAGAAGTTGAATGCAAGTCTGGTGCTGACCTTGTTGAAACTACAAAAGAAAAGGGTAAATAAATGTCAAATTATATCAGTATAAAATGTATTGACCAGTTTTATCAATATAAATGAAAAAAAAAAATCCAAAGTAATTGCACAGTCAGGACCTGCCTAGTGTTATTTAGAACTACAGAGTTTGTGAAACATATCTTGTGGAGTATAGCACTGTAAAAGAGTCTAAATGATGTTTTCTGAGACACCAGCAAAGCTTTTACCTCTGCAGGGTCATGCTGCTCTGACATGTGATGCTGATTATCGACAACCTGACAGGACAAAAAAGAGTGACATATTTAATCAAGAGGTTTCTGTCAGCAGCACAACGGCTGATGTGAGCACGAATCGGATTTCTCTTGAAATAATAGTTACTCAGTGAGGAAATTTACATAATGAGAAAGCAGTTCAAAGTTCACTGCCCCAATTTCTTTCTTGTCTTTTTTTGTTGTTTTTTATATGTTTTTTCTACAGAAGTCAACATGAATTTGAAGAGAATCAAAACATTTGATTAAAGTTGTGCAAAAACAACAAATATTCTTCAACAGTCTGGCATAACATTTAAGTGTGTTTTTGATCCCTTCAGATGTTGGCTTGTTTATATTACCCTGACCAGCTCTGATTTGGGCTTGTACAATGTCAAATTTGCTCAAAATTCGTTTTGCAGCATAATGTTTCAGAGTTATAAGTCGCTGCGGTTAGTGATTTGAATACGGAGCAGGAAATTTTCAGGGTAATTTTTGTGCTGATATCTTATCTGAATCAATCTAAATGATGCTGGCATGATGAAACCTGCTCATTCAACCGTCTGTGCGAATTAAAGCAAACACAATTTTATTCTGGATTGTTCATTGATGGCAGAAAAAGGAGATGTTTTCTTTTTATGATTTGGCTTCTCATGTGCCTGGCTGCCTTTGATCACAGCCTTTCTCAGAGAAACATCCCATCAAAATGACTCTAAGCCCATGCAGTGAGCATCAACGCCTCTCCAGCTCTATTCAGAGGTCTATTCACACACAGAGCAAAAGAAACGAATGCCATTTCTTTATTTTCTTTTATTATTCTGACTTTCTGTAACTGCTGAGGTAAAATTAACCAAACAACACTGACAGTGTAAATGGAAAACGTGGTTATCTGTGCAATCATATTTGAGTCTACAGCTATAAACACTTTTGCCTTGTGATGGGCTCATACAACACATCCAACCCATTCCTGGCAAACATACAAACAGAAATATGCAGGCAAGTATTTCTCCAAAAAAAAAAAAAAAAAGGAGGACCACTCGGTGTGCACGTTACATCTGCTCATTCTGCCAGATTTCCTGAACCATTTCACCTGCGCTGCCGGCTGAGGGTAAGTAGGGTTTCGTCGAAGTATTTTCACTTTTAGTTTTACCAGTGCTGAAGGCTCATAAAATAAACTCAGAGCAAGAGGTTAGAAAAGGCAAAATAAGCAGGTTTTGAGGTTTTGGAAGCAAGGGGGTTATATTTTAGCTTTACTGCTCAGTTTACCACAAATTAAAGATACACAGAGTTTTGTATGAGCAAAGAAGTAAATAATTATTCAACTCCAGCTGCACTGCAAAAGATAACTTATTACTTTATAGTTTAATGGCTATAATTCACCACACACACATATTTGAGTGCCTCCTCTTCAAAACAGGGTTATATAAGAGAACAGCAACTTTCTGTATTTGAATTCACTTGTGTGTTTTTGTGTCCTGTAAGCAGACAAACATTATCTTTACAGTTTGTCAAAGTTCAGTAAAGTAAAGATTTGAATCTGTCGTGGAGATCGAACATCCTCACCGCTTTGTTTCAGAAACCACTGATGGCAGAAATGTGATGATTGCCCAGTAAAAATGAAGAGGTCCTGCATATAAAATGAGCAGTTAAAAGAAAGTGGTCAGTAAAACTTTGAAGGAGCAGTGAGGAAAAATGTTAACGATGGATATGTAAGGATCGAGTCTCCAACCGCTGTACACAACGAAGACGAGACATTAATCTGATCTCCTTCACAGCTGCAGAAACAGAGCCGTCTCGATCAACCTTTTCACCTACATCATTAATTTGGAGGTCAGATCTGACCTCCATGGCCTTTCTGACATCATTAGACATGGGGCTCGCTTAGACCCCATCCACTGAGCAAAGTTTTCCTGCCCAGCTTTCCATCATCTCATTTCTGAACCCATGTGAGAGATGGTTGGCTCTGTTCAAATAGAGCCAGGGTGGCTGATGGGATTGTCACTCCCGTGGCCACTAAAAGCAGCGTAGCAACCATCGTAAATTCATGTGTCAGCCAGACTGTAGCTAAGCATTAAAAGGTGTCCGTGTATTTCGTAGCGACAGCTGACGTGGAACCAAGACCGGATCCCCAGCATGTGTAGAATAAGCGTGCCAGCAGTCATTTTTAATTACAGCATGACAGCCAGTCATCAAGCTGAAAGGCAGCTAAATAAATTGTTTTGGTGGATGTTTTTTTTTCCAGTTTGTGGAAAAACAGGAAAGTCTATTTTTTAATGGGATGCTCACTTTTACATTTGAAGGGTTGAGAAAGTAGGGCATTGCAGAATTCACAGTAAACATGTATTCATTTTATAATGTAGCTACATGTTATTATATACACAAAAAAAGAACATGAGAGAGGAGCATCATCATGGTTTTTTTCATGTTCTGACCTTTTCAGTGATCACTTTGACAATAAAATTGATCTGTGGTGAAGTCACAGCAGGGGACATCAGAGGTGCACTTAGTAAAAAAAAAAAGAGAGACAAGGGCTAGGAATAACCTAAAATAGATGCACATTCAAACTAAACAAAAGTGTGGACGTTCAGTATTCCACTCAGACAGCAGGACCCCACAGTTAGAGCCAATAGTGACATTTCCACAAAACAATCTGCCTGAGGAACACTTAAATTCAACATTTAACAATTCCTGTCACCACCACAGTATTTTTCCTTCATTCAAAGTTCAGTTCTGTTCATATGCAAGTTATAATTCAGCTAATACCAGTTATCATCCTTACTGTTCTTTCCAAAAACAAAATCAGCCTGAGCAAAAAATTAAAAAACAAAAAATTAAAAAAGAGAATATTTTGGATATGTTTTTGTACAAACATGAAACTGTTATGCAAAAAAGTTTGACAATTTAGTTGAAGAGCAGTTGTACAATTAAACTGTGTTTTAACTAAGTTTTTCATGTGTGATTTAGTCAACTTGCAGTTAGTTATTGTTCTTGTTATATTTTGCATGTTTGTCTCTTACATAATTCAATGCTGCAGATGCAAAAACCAGTTCAATGGAAAAGAAAGAATTCTCGTTTACAGATTTAAAGCTTACATGAGAAAAACAAATTAAAATTTAAATCTACTTTCATTATTTTACATTTTTCCAGCTTTTTATATCATTATAAAACAGTTTTTAACAGATTCAAAAAGACATAAATATGCTACTAAATACAAGTGTAAAAATAAATAAAAGGTAAAGCCGGAGTGTGTTTTGGACATGATGAAGATACCAACATCATCTTCCTCTGCCGGCCTAGTTTCTGTCTGATAAAGCAAACGTCTCATGTTCAGCAGGGTGTCTGGCTCACCGCTGGGCACTGCCACAACGCCACCGTCACATTAAAAGCTATGTGTCACTTCTCATCACGTATTCGATCTCCTTCTCCACATGACGCCTCTCTGCCCGTCCACATACAGTGTGTGTCCGTCCCTCTACCATTCCTCCAGACCTTACACTGATGTTTCAGCCAAGTGTTCGTGATGACCCAACGTACCTGACATCCACCGAGTTCTGATGATGGTCCTCATCTAGTGTATGAGCTCGTGTTGCAGCTCTGTTGCCAATGTCTTCAAAAGAAGAGTTCAAAAGAGTTTCTGGTTATTTACAAGAATCCATGATTTCACTTCCCTGCAACACAACCCCAAGGCATGATTAATCAGCCTCCGTGCTTTACAGTTATCAAAGGCTTCTTTTTGTGCTGCACATCCTTTCATGTATATGTGTCCTTGTTAATTGTTGGGGGGGGGGGGCATTTTATTTTAACTTTCCATTTTAGCTCAGAAATATTGTCAGCTTCGATGCATGTCTGCAAACTTCAATTTCAGAATTTTAGATTTAGATTTTAGAAACTTAGGAAAAAAAGTTGTTTTTTTATTTTGCTGATTCATGAATGAAGGTCATACTTTTTCTTTTGTTTTTGCACTGCAGAACAACACTAAAACCTGTATTTTAACTTTCTCTTAAGCAATCTTGCAAGAAAAGCTTTTTGGTTTCTCAAATTTATCTGAACCATTTTTGTTCATTCTTAATTACTGTACAACGTGTACTCAGCTACCGGAACCTTCTTTTCTTTCTTCTTAAAGTCTTTTACTGCTTTATGAGCATTAAATGTTTTCAGTCTCAGATTTCCGAGCAGCTTCTTGGAGGACCTGCAGGTTTTTGAAATCAGACTTAATGAGCCAAAGTATTTATGAAGCTATGAAATTTGCATCACTTAGACTTTCATAACAACAATTTTCAACAAGCCATACCCCTAAAATGCCAAACCTTGGTGTCCTCTTTTCCTTTTCTCTCTATAAAACACACATCCAAACACCTGACACACTTTACTTGCTGCAGCATGCTGAAAATATATGCATGCCCTCTTCTACCCATTGCTTCATGTCTTACTTGATCCTCCCAAAGGTTACATGAATTCACATGACCCTTGACCTCAATATTAGTAAGCAAAAGCCAGTACGTTTAGTATGTCCACAGGCAGTCAGTCAAACAGGCTGTCAGCTCCCATCAGTGACTCTTCTTCTGTGATTAAAGGGCCTAGAGAAGAGAGGAAGGTGAAGGAAAGCAAGGCAGATTTTGGTTTACGGGCCAGCCCTGCCTCTCCACCGGACCAACACACACCCAGAGTCCTGCCTGCTCCCACTGGCCCTGAAGTTACGCTGACTGTCAGGATGCAGCGAAGGGATAAGAAGGAGACAGGACGTCATGAGCAATTGTGTTTTAACGGGAGCTCAGAAAAGAGAGCACTCAGTCACCTCCCCGTAGGATCCTCTTGACTTTTAGAAATCAAAAAGTAAGTAAATTGCAGCCTGATTCAGCACCATCATCCTCATAACACAATTTGAGGCTAGAGAAGTGTGTATCTGTGTGGTTATCTCCCCACAGTGATCGCACACTCCACTCGACTCTCCTCTGGGTTAGTTGAGGTTTATTCTAACTTCTGAGGTCATCCAAGTTCTTCATATTCACTGAATGTACAGATAATTCAGGGTCAGTTTTTTCTTGTTTTCAGTAAAGTGAATTTCTGGCAGAGACATCAATGACCAGAACACCACCGACCAGGTACAGCCCTTCATGTGGATGAGAGCAAAAATGACACATAGCTATGGCAGTTTCATTAACACACCAGAGGGGAAAAAATCTAAATTTGATTTATAGTGTCAGCTACACTGGATTTCACTATTTCTTTTGTACCCACACTCCATCTCTGCTGCTAATAGTGCTAAGGTGACACAGCTCATAACCAAGAACCCCCCACCCCCAGGTCTGAAACACAACTAGAACACGTTCACCTTACCTTACAATACAAGTTATATATTTTAACTAGGATGGCTAGTTCATATCAACCTATGATGCTAGCTAATGCTACCCAACATTCAGTCGGATCAAATATGTCTGTACATGCTCGACATGTGACATGAGCACTGCTGAGGCTAAAACAAGGTCTGACTGAGACCTTTGATGAAGCAACACTCAGCTAACTGATGTGACCTTTGGACCCACAGGGCTTCATCATTGCCCTGCGATGCAAATTAAAGTTGCCTTCCATTTATTTTTTATTGAATTTGTCCATTCAACCTCATTCAACCCTGCTCACAAGTTTCCATAGTTACATAACTCCTCCTCCCAGATAGTTCACTTCAGATGCAGACATGTCAACAACGTAGCAGCGTGTGATGTTAAAAGTGAATCGTTTTCTCAAACAGTCACCTGAAAGTGGTTTGTGTTTTATGAGGTGCAACACTGTACAAGCGCTTGTCTGCTGTAAAGTTTGTCTGTGCTTCATAGTAACTAAAGGCAGCAACATGACTAAATTATTCCAGCATCTTAAATGAGCGGTAGCAGCATCATTTTATTTTTGGGCCATATCTACCTCAACAGCCACGTCAATGACAATAATTGACCATAACAATATTCTAGATACATTAGAAAACATAGTAAAGCATATTTGTCACATATTTTGGCCCTTGTATCAGTGTAGCTCGTGAGACTTACTGCTGCCAGCCTGAGAGGAGACGAGATGCTTCGGTTGCCACGTAGAAAGCCAAAAGTGACCCTCAGTGGATGTGGTCTCACTGATCTTCACTTCCTCTCCCCTGCTGGTTTAATTATTGCTGCTCTGAGGATTATTTGTGTGCTACTCGTGGAAAATTTACACTCAGCAGGGAGCACAAACAGCATAAAACCCTCGCAGAGAAGTCCTGAAATCAGTCGGAGGCAGAACTCTACGCTTATTTCTACCAAGCTGCAACGTCATGAATTTCTTCACGTTTGCTGAGGAAAAACAAACTTAAGCCAAACCAGTCACCTTGGTCATTTCATGTAGATGACAAAACTTCAGAATTTGAAATAAAACAATGGTAATTTATCAAAACCTTTTAATTTAATAAAACTATAAGCTACTATTCAAATAACCGTCAGTAAAGGCTTTATTTGAGTAATCAGCAGCTTTAAATAAACTAAACTCAGAACATCCATGAAAAAAGGAAAAGCATCTCTTATTTATAAATCCACCAACAATGGAAAATAATACATCTTTAACATATTATTAATCATTTACAGATATAGCTTATTAAATAGTTATTATTATATGGTCTACGAAGAGATCTTATATTTTTGTTGGGAAATTGTGAATATGTGCTTCATGTAACTCTGTTTACCATGTCAAATCATGTCATACTGCACAGCGTATC
>JAOWBL010000023.1:2964127-3016451 GCA_028564865.1 Zenarchopterus dispar
GAACTAACAGCAATCTTTTACAGTCCTATTTCAGAAAAGTTTCCTGACAATTTTAGATATTATAAGTGTTACTAAAATGTCTGTAGAATTTTTACAAGAAAAATCTTTTAACCTATTAAAATCTGAAAGGTAAAAGAAGTCTCCTAGATAGCAGATGGCATCCTGGCCCACCGGATCATTGTTGAGTGTCACTGAAGAAATAGTTTGACGTTTAGTTAACCATAACATCTGGAAATGAGAGAAAACAGCTGGATCTGTCTAAAGCACCTACCAAGCACTGCCTATCACAGCAACATCCACAACTTCAAGAGATTTAAGGTGGAAATAAAGATGCTGCCGGCTGCCACCAGCTCCAGTAAAGAAAAGCAGAATGGGAGAATTTTAATCCGTATTAAAGTAGTTTGCAGCCTTCAGAGAGTCACTGAAACAGAAATGCAGAATAAGTGAAACGTCTCCATCAAAACCTAATCTTTCTCTGAATCTCAGTAAAGTTTGACAGTAAAAATAAAGGAGAGAAAAAAATGCTCTGTAAAGCCCCAAACATGGATTCTTTTTGTTAACGTTGTGTCTTGGCTGAAAACATAATAAAGTTATTTACTCCAAACACACAGAATGCATTTCTATTCCGATTTTTGTGTGTGTGTTTTTGGTATTTCTGTCAGTTGTTTGAAGCCTGATGAAATGAGTCACCAGGAAGTTAACAACGCTTTGCTGTGGGTCGTGTAGTTGGAGATTGATCACCTAATGAGAGAATAACGAGTTGCCAACATCACATGAAGACATTGATTCTAGTGTAAAACTGTCATATCTGTCATGTGCATTAACGGGATATTTATAATGACTGAAATGCAAATAGAGTATCAATTTTGCTCATTTGACTTATTTGTAAAGGCATTAGCCAAAGAGTAGCATGTTGTAATTTATCATGTTTAGATGATCACAAAGAGTCAAGGCATGGCTAGAGGACATGAATTTATTTATTTATTCATTTATTTATTTATGTGTGAGTGTGTGTCACACTTCAGTGAAAATTTAATGAGTCCCTGGAGGAAGATGGACTGTTGCTGCAGGAAATAGGAAGAAGAGGAAAATATAGTGTGTAAATAAGAACTGAATGGAGTGAAAAGAATGAAAATGACATGTAATTTAAATCTCAGTTTGTGCAAAATAATGTTACAGGATCGTAAATAGAGGACCCACAGTTCAAGCCTTAACGAATGCAGTTCTGTCATTTACAAATTCACGTGTTGTTGTATTAAAGAAACCAGGGCAACATGGGTTTAGTGTCTTGCTCAAGGGTCAGGTCAACAACAGTACTGAGGTCACACACTGTTAGAAAAGCTTAACGAAAACTCAGGAGCTCTCCAGATTATAAGGTGGAAGTTCAAAGTCTTGAGCAAAGAAGCAGCTACACACAGAGAATAATTCATTTGGTTATCTAACATACAGCAGGATTCTCCTTATACCGCTTCACAGAAAAAGTCCTATGGTCATGCAATTTTAAATTAGTCACTCGATACAATGAAGCTCTAGATGTGAATCATGAGTTCAACATATGTCTAACACGAGGCCTCATCAAAGATGTAGGAAACAAAAGACTTGTGTCATTATAAGACACACATACAAAAAGTTAAATTCCATATCTACACAAAAGCATAACACCACACATGATACTGATTTTTCTATCACACACACACTCAGGTCGTTCAGTGATGAGGCTGCTTGGTGACATTCCCACATCACCAGGATCCTTAACCAGGACTGGAAGTTGGTAAAACATTAAACAGTGTGTTACACAATAGCAAACACTGTCATGCTTCAGCTTGTAAACCAGTCACTATCATCGCCACTGCAGGAAAGTCACCAGTCTCCTCTTCAGTCACGCTCTTCTCTTCCATCATTACTTTCTAGTCTCTTACATGCTTCTGTCATCATTTCCACTGGAGCTCTGAGAGCTCGTTTCATCGTTATAATGTGTAATATAGATCTGTAAAGCGATATGAAGTTGTCACAAGACACGACCAGAACAGAGGGCCAAACTTTCTTTGACTAGTTTTTGTCTATAGTAGGGACAGAAGACCAAAAAGCAGCATTTAATAAAAGTCTACCCCTCCTGATTACTCTGTGTTATATATTTTAAAATGTATTTTTAATTTCATGGTATTTATCCCGTAGTTTGGTTTGTATTCATAAAATACAAATTGGAGACACATTTTTTGTTCCATGCAGTTTAACTCCACATAGTAACAAATTCATCTGATTTTCTTTTTTTTTTTTTTTTTTTCTCTTATACTATATATCTTTGTCTTATTTTTTTTTTTTTAATCCTTGTTTTTTGTTGATAGATCTTCTGATTTTTACTACCTGCTCTAAGCATCTTGAATTGCCCCTCAAGGACAAATAAAGTTTTCAGAATTTGGATTTTATTTCAAAGAAAAACTCAGTTGTGCTGCCTTGAAAAATACATGGAAAAAGAAAAAAATATGTAAACTTAAAAATCAAAGATATGCATATTTCTTAGTCATTGAATTCACCTGGACTTAAATTCTGTTAAAAGAGCGATTTAGTTACCAAACTTCTGCACATTTACACACAGAAGCTGGTGTAACTATCGTTATTAACTCTCAGTTACTCTGGACACCCTAAAGTAAACCTTAGCCATAACCAGTTAACCAGTTAATCCAAAACAGCTGATATCTAATCTCAGCCACGACCGTGGATGCTTTATTTATAACAGAAGTAGACAAGATGGCTCAAAATTGTTCTGGGCTCACTTAAATTGGACCAGTAGAAGGGAAAAAGAATGAAAGTACTCCTTTAAGCTTTCATTATCTTGTGTTAATGCCACATGTGGCTCAAGAGTGAATGACATTGAAGATAATAATTTTAAACATCATTTTATGTTTATTGTGTGTTGACTTTGTGTATAGTGACAAACAGGACAAAACTAGGAAGACATATGCTGTAATTCTCTCGTGTGAAGTCTGCAGGATCACGGTGCTATTTTAATAGACTGAATTAAGTTCACACATGAATACAATTTATATATTTATTGTCAGGGTGGTTGATGATGTCGAAATCCTTGCCGTCTAAGTGCTGATGATATGTTACCATGGTGACCAAAAGGTTTTCCATTAACACTGTTTATTAAGTACATATAAATTATACAAAGCATTTATGTATATTTCAGAAACAGAAGTCAGATTCATTAGTTAATCTTTTGAATTCATGCAGACATTGCACAGTGTTTGTCCGTGCGACTTTAAACCATAAACCAGAAGACACTAAAAACATGACAGAGCTTAGACAAACTCTACTACCAGGGCAAATAGACCACAGTTTCTGTCAACATAAAAACCAAACGGGTTGGGTAACACGACGCCAGAAGACCATGTTGAAAACTGACCCAAATGCTTTGGAGAGCTTTGGACCCTTTGGCTGCCTCATCTGACCCATGCACACTGACAGTTTGCACGGAGATTATCCATGCACAGCACGATGAAACTGGAAAAGGTCAGCAACTCTGATTAGTTCATCACACTTCTTTGCCAAAGCACCTGCCACTGATGAGTCTAGACATTTAACCGCACAAAGAGGCACAAGGTCAGCGATTACGTACTGTTTCTTATCAACTGTTGCGTTTTTTCCAATTCAGGTCATTGTTTTCTTTTCTGTATTAAATATATTAAAAATGAAACAAAAAAAAAGCTATGGAACAAAGAGGGGTTTGAATACAGCTCAAAAAGATGAAGTTTCTCTTTAAATCTGCCTGTAGCAAATCATCTTTTCTCAAGACAGTGCAATTAGCTTTTTAATTTTTAATGCCTCTGAAAGCACTGTTCTCTCTGGAGCTCGCTTCTGTCACTGTTCTGTAGACCTCGTCTGTCCCAGTGCAGCCAGGACAGAAAGCCAGACATCAAAACTTGATCCGGGTCCAGAGCCGCCTGCAGCTACCCAGCTCCACCAGCTGGTCAGGGCCGCTTTGCAGTGGAGTGGGAGCTGAGACGACTGGAAGGAGACCGGAACAGGGCCTGCTGTCCAGCTTTGCCAGAGAGGCGTTGGGAAGTGATCTGCGGTGCACAGTTGGCTTCAAGGAGCACCTGGAGCGTACAACAGGAATTTGTCTGAAAATACCCCCTCCTCCCAAAAAAAACTAAAATACATGAAATAAAAAAATAAGAACACAACGTTTCAAGCAGCTGAGGGATTTGCCTGTTTGTTTTAGAAGGAATTGTGACTTTGTCAAGTCCCGGGGGTCCTAAATGTGTTAAGTCCCTTATGAGACAATGAGACAGCCCCACATCTGCCACAGTAACTTACTTCCTCCATTCTTTTTCTGTCCAGCCACAGCGTGAAGTTGCAATTCATCTCAAAGAGGCATTCAGAGAAGCTGCACGGTCACATCCTCTCAAAGAGCATTTGTAATGAGACCGGATAAAACAATAAGGAACAATTGCTTTTCACGCCAATAACCTTAAAGAAAATATAAGTGCAGTTTACATTTTATATCATGGCTAGATTTCGTCATCATTCACCGCTGACAAGACCACAAATTACCATTCAGAGCCAGTAGATGCGACGCAGCCTGAGAATGTTTACCAGATAATTGTGGCAAGGATCCTATTTAATTTGGAAAGCTAATGTGCATCCTGAACAATAAACAGCCTCAAACTGTAACTGTTTATTGAAGTCACTGAAGGAAAACACATTAAGATCCTTAAGCTGCAGAAGAAAAAAAAAAACAGTGCAATTACCGGGACTAATAAGTTTTAACGCTATATTGTTGAAGGCAGCACAGTGGTGTGGTGGTTACTTCCTCATAAGAAGGTTTCCAGTTTGAATCCAGCTGGAGTTTTTGCATTTTCATGTGTCTTTCTCCACATGTCGTGTCCTGTTAGGTTGTGTGTCGGGGTTAGGTGGGCTCTTAATTCAAGCTCAGCTGTTACTCTCACTCTTCAGGTACAGTTTCCTTTAAGTAAAAGCTGAAGTTTAACAGTGTAAAGATTATCTGGTGCAAGCAACATACTGAAAAGAATATTTAAATTCATAGTCTTACTAAAGTAAACCCAACAAAATCATAGTTAAAAATAGAGCTGGAATATCTCAAATACTGTATGTTCATTTAGTTAAATGTCCTCACATACACTGAAAAATCCTTGATCCAGTTTAAATCACCTAGAGAATCTACACAATACCTTCACATTATCTCCACTTTGGTTCAGATCCAGTCTTTTAACCAGCTCTTCCTCTCTTCACTGCTTTAACACGTATTTTCTGGATTTTGTCCATCATAAGTCCTTGGAAATGTTAGTAAAGTAGCCACAGAACCTCCTGCAGTCACAATATTCAGATTCATCTCTCGCTGCCAGGAGTGTGGTGGAAACAAAGTTGAACTGGTTCCTCCCACAGGAGAACTCATTATGCAGTTTTTCCTTCATTAGACCAATATATTACAGAGAGACAGGGGGGGATTTGGAAAGCAAACACAAATAAGAAACTACACTTCAGTACAATCCCAGAAATAAATAAGTCATAACTGCCAATATTCACTGTATTGACATTAAAGAAAAAACAGCTCAAATAAAATAGCTGGACCTGGCAGCTCCATGTATAAACAATATTACAAAGGAATGGGCATAGACTTATGTGTATGGATGCCAAAAATGTGAATCTACACAAGTGTTAGGAGCTGAGTATGTAGGTTTGTATTCCCAGTCTTGGGAGGCTGAAACATGAACGCTCAGGCATGTCCAGGACTGAAATGATACAGGTCCACTGGTGCTGAGAAGAACACTTGGGTGTTTTGGCCCACTGTCTAGTTTGGGCCTCATTTTTAATTAACACACTAACACTTTTGTCTGTAATCTGCTTATTGTGGTCTTAAAGCTGAACGTTGAGCCACTTTCTCAGATCGCGCTCCATGTAAGACCTTTGATGATGGTGTATGTGGTTGTACACAAACAGTTTTCCTCTCTGCCAAGCCTGTCAATCCGTTTAAATTAGAATCCTCTTTATGAGGTAGAGAAAGTCACCACACTACGGGACTAATTAGATATGGACATGTGAATAGTGCCGGACTTCTCTCCAACAGCCAGTGCTGATATTTTCAGTTATGATCCTCAGGGTGGGAAAGATTAAAGATTCATCACTTCTAGTTGCAGCGTACATGACTCTCTGTGGGACGCAGCCGCTCTAGCTGGTCAGGATGAAGTTTGCATCCTCACAATCCACAAACATCAAATTAGCAGCACCATCAACTATCAGTTTGATGTTTTAGCTTTTACAGCAATAATCAAAAATTGTTTTTTCAGTTACTATATCGCTTTCAAATTTCTAGTAAAGATATTTTACTGTTTTCTTTTTTTTAACTTCTAGTGTTCCAACTTTTGGATTTTGTTTTTGGTTTTTTTTGACTGTTGGTGGACTTTATCTTTCATCCAACTGTAGTAGTTTTTGTTTCCGTTATTGCCTCAACATGCTTAAAAACAATTTGGAAACTGGATGTACTTTAGTTTAAAATAAATAATAACAGATGAAAAAACTTGAATAAGTAAACTTATTACTTATTTCTTGTTGTACTTGGCATGTATTATTATAACTCAGATATATAAATTAGAGTGTATAACTGTTTCCCCCTTCATCAAGGAGAGCTTGTGAACATGGACTATTTATATCAACGTGCAATAATACTTGCTCTAATTTCCACTGTTAAGTACCTATATGTACTTTTATATCCCACAATACCCTGCACTAGTCTATCTACTCTTTTATTTGCACAAATGTGGACATATGTTTATACTTTCAGAACTTCAGGACATATGTTTACCTCATGTTTACGCAATTTTTATTGATAACTCAAAGTTAAATTGCTATGTAAATTTGTATTTCTTATTTTATTTCTTATTCTATGTCACACCAATTTTTTTATTCCCCTTTATTTACTTTAACACATTTTATTTTACCTTATGTGTCTACACATATTTATATTTTGGTGTTGTAATTTCATCTTTGTGCATTCTCTGGCCCCAGAATTTCCCCTGGGATTATTAACGTTTTATTTTATTTTAGTTTATCTTGTATTGTTTAGAGACTGAAATGTTTTGGTCACAGCTTTTGATATTTGAAATTAGCTAAATCAATAAAAATAGTAGATAAAAGCAACTTTAAGCTGTTTGTCTTTTACAGGCAAAGAAGGAAATTTATAGAGTTAAATCTAAGTGCACCATCATTTTCATTCACAATAGGTGGTTAAGTACAGTTTCAGGTTTAACCAATTCAAAGTTATCAACTTGATCATGTTAAAGATTTGTAATGATATGAATCAAATAAGAGATGATGGTCTGCAGTTAGTGATATCTGAGTGCAACAAGCAACGTTTTTGACATGATAAGTTGGAGGAGTCTTAATGATCTTTCCTTTCTGTGGCAAAAATAAAATCCAGCCGTATAAAATCTAACCTAATTGCAGATCTGGACGTCTTAAACAGTTATGCATACTTTTAATGACTGGATTGAGTTAACATATATTATACTATTTTGGAAAGCGTTCTCATGGGTTCTTAAAGATCTGTCCAAAGTTTTGTGGCTGAGCCTTGGAGACTTCAAAAATGCCTCCTCTTATCCCATGAGCCTCTGGGCTCAGCTTGCAAGAGCAACAATCTGTCAGACTGGCGGTCCCCTGACAATCATCCTCCTCACTGGGACCGTTCTAATATGGGTGACATGCCAGAGAGCCCAAATACATATTTATGTGTACACACCACGATGAAAAACACATTTCACCTGACAGCAAGCTGACTGTCAATGTGGTTTTGAAGCTAAAGCTAAAAACTGGATGGGTATAACCACACATCCATTACAGAAGCAGTGAATTCCAGTAAAACTGACTCACTGGCAGAGCGTCTCTCTGCTTCGCTGCACTCTGGGCACCTGAGTCTCCGGCTTCTCGCCAGTATGCTCCGGTGCAGAGATGAGTCTTCCAGGAAAAAAGCTGAGAAAAAAAATCAGATTGCTCATCCCTCCAAGGGGGGAAGCAGGCCAAATCTCATTTTTATTATCTCTAACAGTACCCATCACTGGACAAGACACACTGAGCCTGTAGTGCAAGCTCAAACAGGAACTCGCCGCTTTCCTGGAGGCTTCCTCCCAACCGTGCACTAAAATCAGATCAGCAAACAACAAGCTGCTGTTGAACCAGACTGCAAGAGAGAAACATCACTGATGATCCGAAGAAATCAAAAGGACGGAAGACGAGCAGGGATGATGCAAACTGGAGAAACGGCACAGTAGCAAGCTCTGAAACAATTGCTCCTTTGCTGACATTTGGCATGACTTCTTGTCTGTATCTTCAGGTGTGTGTCACAAACACTTAGCTCTCACCGACAAAACCACTGAGTTAGAGACTTTGATATATTAGGGAAGAACGTTGAACAGAGGATGAGCTTGAGGATCACGTGCTTTTCTCTTTCAGTGTATGGGCCTTCGTGGTCTTTTATTGTGGCGAGCTGTGACTTGTTGAGATCATAGTTGGAGTAAATGCTACAGTATATTTTTGTCTATTAAATACATGTCGATGTATTTTGCACATATAAATGGAAGCAGATGTGGTGTATATCTATTTTCTGTATGATAAATCCAGAGGTACATGAAAAAAAAACACATTGTGTCAGTGCTTCTTCTCTGAGCCAGTCACCACTAGAGAAAGCATAATCAATAGAGAATACTGCATATCTGATGGGTGTACTGGCTTTATCAGCCGAAGTGTGCAGTAAATCATCAACGAGATGAGTGGAAGTGTTTCATCTTTAATTTAAATTAAGACTTGGAGTAGCTTGCTGACAAAATCAATACTCCTGCCTACAGCCATTTCCCTTTGGGAAAAAGTAAACAGCATGTTTGGATGTAATCCCGCTTGTGATGTTACAGCAAAATAAAACACATTTTTTCAGTCCAGAGAATAGGTGTCCGTTTAGCTTATGTACACAAAAGCTAGTGAGATAATACAAGTACTTCCACTGATAATACACACATTCACAGACTGACCGTTAGTGTGTGGTAAGGTACAAAGAAACAGAAATGCCACAACAAGACAAACAAATTTAAATACACAAATTATATGGAGAAAAATATGAATATAAAAAATGCAGGGTTTAAATCAATTCAGAAACTCATATCTAAGGCTGCTTGACTGGATTTCTTTGATTTCACGACTCTCAAAATGTTTCACAGTTTAACTTTTAAAAATCTTCTAACCTTGATTGCTAACTATCATTAAAAGATGAGCGCTGAACTCCATCAGGACGCCAATACACCAAAAAAAAAAAAAAAGCATGTAAGAACTGAAAATCAGGAACTTTCCTTGAACTAAATTACTGATTCTGATAAATACTTTCAGCCAATTAAATAAAGAAAAAAACTTTGAAGTTTTACATAATAATTTACATTACTCTGTGAAACAGCAAATCATCATTTTCAACATATTAAGAATAAGGATTAATACGAATAATGACGCCAAAGTGAGCATTTCCCATCATTGAATGCTGTGTTACTTCTTTATTTTTTTGCCGTGCTTCTTTCACTATGAAATACATCAGATGTTAAAGCTGACTGCAAAGTAAAGGCAAATAAAAACACAAGTAAACAAATGAAACAATATTCAAATCAAAGCCTGCTGTGAACTTGTACAAATGTGTCTGTGTAAATACTCGTCTACACACAGAAAGAAGTCGATGTAAATTACAGCTGACATGTGTGCAGTGCTGTCAGAGCTCTGATAATTGACATGACTAAGTGTGTGAATGAAAATGACATGATGAGTTTAAGCTCCGTCTAGGTAAGTGTCAAGATTAGTGACCTCCCTCAGAGGAAACGCTACATCCTGCCAATCTGTCACCATCAGTTGGCTTCACTGTCTGGCTAAAATAAATAAATAAATAAATACGTCACTGGAAAATATCCTCATCCTTGTTTGTTTACGTTTGTTAATATGAATTCTGCTGGGTTTTATTTCCCCACTGACAGTTAACACTGAAGTCAGCAGCACGAGCATCCCTAACAAACCGAACAGATGCCATATGGCTACCTAATTCAGAGCATTTCATGGGGAAGCTCACAGAGATGAGCATGTTCAGTGTAATACATCCAGAGCCACACTGTTCTAGCACAAGGTCACATTTAGTCTAGTTTCATCTGCTTTTCTGGGAAGGATGAATAAATGAATTCCTATTTGCAAACAGCCTCAGCCAAAGCCCCAGATGTGGAGAATAGGCAAGGACATCACTGAGAGTCAAACTGAGGACACGGGAAAAACACTGCAGATAACATCATGTAGCCCTGCACCCTTTCACTTGACTTATTCTTGAAATATTGTTTGCACAACTATCTGACAGTCCCACCATCCTGCCTCCCCCCACCCCCACTGCAGAGTCACCATGAGGCATACAACACTATCTTGCAATGAATATCTTTTCTATTTCTGTGAGTTTCTTATCAAAGCTTTTTGGAGCCTCAAAGAGCTGAAACAAGGAAATTCTTTTGTACGTGATCTTAAATCTAGATTACAAGAAAAAACTGTCACCATATAATTTTATACGTGTTTATAAAGTGTGTGTTTTTTTCCGTGTGTGCTCACAACTGCTTCATTTCTGTTCTTTAAACTGTCTCTCGTCACACTTCCATTGTAGCATGTTGCATGACCAATCAGTTTTTAAGCTTTAAACCTCTCTGATCACAGAAACCTGCTGGCTTTGTGGAGTTTTTCACCATTATTTTCATATGTAAAGAAAGTTATTGTAACACATTATCTAGCACCATCACTGGACTCACTGAGAATGCAAATAGATTTTAGTTGGAGGCCAACAGTAATTTGTCTGTTTCTTTCTTCATGCTCATGTCTAATGATAAGATGTGTCACTTGCCTCTTTTCGACTTTACATACTTAGTATGATCGTTTAACAGATTTTTTAAAATAAATACTCAAAAATCATCAACTTAGACAAAGGATGAATGTTTACAGAATTAATGTGTAATGTTTTTTATCTCAGGAAACACACACACTTACAGAGCAGGTGTTTTTGTTGTAGCCTGATTAGAAATTCGATGCACAGCGGCGCGATTAGAGTTCAAGCACATTAAACTCTCAGCTTTTCAGAAACTTCAGGCTGTGTGCTTTTATACCTGTGCACTGCACCCTACCACTTTATCTTTCAAATACATATTTTTAAATCTTTTTTTTTTTTTTTTGCAGTGACAAATTTCTGCTTTACAATATAAACAACAATACAGGCGATAACGCTACTAATTTATATGTTCTTAGCTCTAGAAGTGTGCAGTATGAACACTGAGCGATGGCTTTACCTGCATTTGAGCAGCATCCTTTTCCTCCATGGTAACAAGGAGCTAAACAGGGTTTCTGGGGAGATATTTTACCTCAGAAAACAGCCCTGGTATGAGTGTAATGTTTCTGGGATAACCTAGGAATGAGCAAAACAATTCTGGATGGTCATTTATGACAAGTGTTTTATAACCAGTCATTTCAGGTTTAATTTCCACTAAAAAAGGATTAAATTTGTGAAATATAAGTGAATCACATGAATAGTTTTAACTGTCTTAGCTGTCATAGTTGATCAAACTTAAGGAGAGAAGAAAAATTTGTGAATCAAAGCAATTAAATGTTGATCTCCAATTTTTCGCAGCATTTACATTCTACAGAATAAATAAAAATCTCATAAACTCACAATAATGTGTATTATTAAAAGAATTAGAATAAATGCAACCAAAGTGTGAGTCGTGGTTTGACTGCTCTGCACAGGCTAAAGCCCTGACACTCCAGAAAGAAGAGATTCATCCGACTTCATTTGCTGAATTTACTCAGGACTTTGTCCTCAGAGGAAATGCAAAAGACTCGGGGCTGAAATAATCTTTTAGCTTTTCAATAAAAGCCTCAGGACCTTTGAGTGCCGAGTGTACCTCAGAAAGTCAAAATGCACATTTACACACAGCAAAACAAAAGTAATGAAGTGCTCTGACATCCCAAAACAATCTACTGTTATTCTCAGCTGCATCCTCACAGATGATATTAAATGGTTTCCATGTGGAGTCCGGAGCCAGAGTCATTAAAAAGGTGTCATGTGAACGTCTTGGGAAATGTCTATTTCATATATTTTGAGCCCTATTAGATTTGCATCTTACCTCTATCTGATTGGCAGTTTATATTTTTAAAACAGAGTAATAAAAAGAAATCTCACACATTCCCAGTAGACAGTCCCAGTATCCCTGAACCACTTTTACATTACCCTATCTTTTAAAATGACGGCCAGTACTTACTGGAACAGCAGTTGTGAAACCCTCTCTGATGCTTCATTTACTCACCACAAGTTGTAATAACAGAAAGATTTGTTCATATATAAAACTTAAAGGTAATTGAACTGAAGTTAAGCCAGATGTAACAAAACGCTTGCTGTATATTTCTGTAGTTCACGATATAAAATGACATAAAGCCACAAACTGCATAATTAGGAGGGGGTTTTTTGTATGAGTGAAAGCTGAATTAACTGTGTGATCAACTATAGCTGTCATCATATCAGCTACTTAGAGCTTAGGAGTTTTGGTGAATTTGACTTCTGAGCTATGATTTAAGAGGTAAGAGAGCATAATTACTCTTATTTTAAGAAAACATGACAGCTTTTTGTGATGTTAATTGCATTATGAGACCGCTGGAATCGACCCTGGATACCTTGAAGGGTTGCAGTCAGGAACAGGCCAAATACCTGGCTGTCAATATACCTCCCCAGAACTTTCAGTGACCTTGACTTTTGAGCCATGAATACAGACTTAACAGAGCATAATAATACTTATTTTAAAAATTACATGGCATTTACTTTTAAATGTATGAACAGATGCACATTTATTGTTTATTTCACCTTCAGTGATGCATAATCCTCAAGATATTGGAAGGATGCATTAACATCACAAATACAGAAGATGATCCACTCAGGGTCAGCAGAGGAGACCTTATCTGGATCACCAGCCTCAGAGCTGCCAAGAAAGACTCCGTGGGTGGTGAAAGCCCACAGCAGACCTGGAAGCATTTTTGATGAAATCCTGAAGGAAAGCACACCTGGTCCTGAGTCAGCCTCCACAGATGTACATGATGAAGTGCAGACCTACTTGAGTAAGCCGGCCATTCGGCATTCAGACCATCCACTGCTGTACTGGAAAGTCTGACAGCCGGAAACACTGCCCTGCATGGCAACGACAGCAACTAAGTTTCTTTGTGTACCCTCAAGGTTTGGGAGTGAGAGGGCACAGTCCACAATATTACTGATGAAAAGAGAAGCAGGCTGACAGCTGGAAAAGCAGAAATGCTAATACTTCTGAGGACAAATCTACATGCTGTCTAAAATTCTTTCAAACCAAGAAATGTGGCTTTCTAGAATGTGTATCTCTCTTCTAGTTTAAAAAGCTTTTCTTGATATTGGCAGGATTCATTAGTGCAGCAATTTTAGAGAAAATAGTGGACAAATGAGACTGACTAATGAAGACATCAGGCCACTAAGAAAGAGCTTCACTCTGAGATCTTTGACAGTTGATCCTCTATCATGTCCAAGAGAGATTTAAATCTCACAGTAACTGTTATCAGGACCTGGAAGAGCTTTTTGTAGACCAGTTCAGTGACTCATACAGTTTTGATGATGCAGTTAAACAATTAACTGCAGTAAAGTAGCTAAAGTCACGTCTTTAGCAGAGGGCACTGATGGAGCTGCTGGAGTTATCAAAAACAAAGAAGAATAACATAAGAAAATATTTTAATTAACAAATTTACTAGCCCTGCTCCCAAAATCAGTTTTCAGTTTTCTAATGTGCTGTCAGTTGTCCCAAAAAACTCTGTACAAATTACTGCAGAGATATCCCATCCATCACTCTGAAACTGCAGAATTTTAAAAGGGGTGACATTTCTAACAAGACTGTCAGCATAGTTGAAGTCTGCAGAATTTGTGCATCTAATTATCATGAATTGGCACTCACAGTAATTCAAAGTTAGTGTCATGGTAATATAACTTACACACACACACAAAAGTCTTTCTCTGCCACTCTTGCAGGACGTGAAGTTTCTGACTCAATAACGAGAAAAACCAAATGGATATCTGTTTATTAGAAAATTTCACAATTACAAGAAATAACTTGTTGCATCCATACTAACTGCCACCATGCTCATTTGAACAAATATTCACAGCAAAAATATTAATGATCAGAAAACTGTTATGATAATATGATAAATAATATAGATATTATGTTACGTACAGAACACACATGATTTCAGCATAGCTCTAAATAGTGAGTCGATCTTAGTTAAATCTACATCTCAGAGAGACAACGCTGCCTCACACTCTGACACCTCCAGCTGGAATTAATTTCTGTAAATACAAGTGACCCCCACAGACTTGCTTCCCCTGAGGATGCCTGTGTCAGATTTGAGAGTACAATATGAACAGTCCTATTTGTAGGTGAGAGAAGTTGTTACTGTCCTATGTTCTAACCTAAGCCTCTTGTGTAACGAGTTGATGCCAGGAGGTGCTATTTTATTCAACTGAGTCACTCGGATGAAAACACTGGTGTGATGATGTAAGCCAGTAGCTGCTTCTCAAACATAAAGTACATAAATGCTGGCATGTTCATGACCTAAACAAGCACACGTGCTACAGTATAGTACATATTAGCAATATAAGACAAACATAAATATTATGCATCTTCATGCCATAACGCTCTTTTTAAAAAATCACAATTACACATACTTCCTCGTAAAATCAGAGAACAATGCGTCGGCTGCGGTCTGTACTGACAAAGCCCGAGCTGTATAGTGTCTGAACTCTTCACCACTCCACTGTGGGTGCGGAGCAGGGGTGGTGTGAGCTCAGGCTGTGGCAAATTCTTATTTCCCTGTTTCAAAAAGCCTGCAGCTCTGTAGTGTTTCATGTCCTGGCAGCCAAGGCTTTCCCTCTGCTCTACTGGTGAATACAACCTGACCCAGAATCCACTGCGGGGGAGCTGCAAGCGCAGACTGTGGGGATCGCCGTATGTTCAGTCTCTGCTTTTATGTGGAAGTGAGAGCATTTTGAGGACAGTAGCAGCAGCTGAGAGTACAACTACAGCACCAGGATGAGTACACTGAAAACAAACCTTTCTTTCTCATGTTGTTTGTGATTATCTAACCGTTTTTTGTATTCCTCGTTAAACGTCCATCTTTCACCCTCTTACACTTGTCAACCCTCCAAGAGCTCAGTCCTGCTGACCCACTGTTGAACATTAAGTACTCAGCCGACCTGTCTCCAATCAGCAGTAATAGAAGAACACAAGTATAATTAACAACGTTCATAAATTGCCACGTCCTAATGTCCCTGTTTATCAAGTCCAGAAAATTGTTCACAGCATGTGATGCTCCTTGGGTGACTAACCCTTCATTTACTGTCAGTTCTCAGAGGCTGCTCTACACACATAGAAAACAGACTTTTTAATTGATAAATCTTGTATGATCGTAACATTTACAGTAATGAGTCTAATTGTCATAAAAGGAGTGGCATCTAACATATTTAAAGTAATCACATGAATGATATCTGGTACATAAAGAGTAAGAAACAAAGGATCTGAAGACTGACATTTATGAGTCAACTACTGTACGTCGTTTAGGAAAGAAGTCAGGTTCATTTGATATTAAATTAAAAAAGCTTTACCATACAGAAGTTGCTTTTTTTATTTGATTTGTAAGGGAACCTAATCTATTACTATTTACATGAACCTCAGGGGCCTTGCTGTAGGTAAATGTTGTTAATTAGATATATAAAGATTAATTTCACTGTCAGATCAGACAGGGCAGCAGTAGGCTGTGTAACCACAAATCAAGCACAGAGCAATTATCTCCTCTGTAGCGAAGTGGAGTAGAAACTCGTTGTTTATCACAATAAACATGTGCGTTGAGTAATTTTATGTTATAAAAGAAAGACAAAAAAAATTATACACCATAAATTATTATCTGGTGGTATGCACCTATGTTTCCATGTATAATTACCTAAAATATGTTTGAAAAGATTAATACAAAAGTTTTGTCACAACTTAGAAAATCCTTCAACATTTAAAATACTTAAAAGCAAAGAATAAAGAAAAATATTAGTCTTTAAGGGTTGCTGCCTTCCTGCAAAGGCAAGTACTGGTTTAAATATCATAAGTCCGATTGTTATAATTTTCCACTATCAAATTTCACGTAATTTCTTTTCAAGTATTTTAAAACTGTTAAGGGAAATACCTCTCCTGTTGCAGCAGAAGAGCTGCATACACAGAGGTCGTCCTAAACAACCCACATGAAACAATAAGATGCTGCTCCACAAGAAATCAGTAAGAACTTAAGATAAGTGCAGCAGAATTTGTATTTGCATATTTATCATAATAAATAAATGAAGCAAAACCTCAAGAGGAAGTTTCTTCTCCCACCTGGAGAAAAGAGCTTGTGTAAATTGTGACTCATTTGGCAGTAGGTGGTCACATCAGGTCTCGTTCCTTGCCGTTGACTGAATGCTCCTGGTTCTGTAAACATAGACAAATGTGCCCTACAGGAGCAGCTACTGCCCCGCAGCTCCCCCGTGCCTCAAACTAATGAATTTTTAAAGACAGCATCCATCAAACTGCAGGCTAGATCAATAGAGCATAGAGTGAATTTCATCAGCGCTGTGGTAGGAGGTTGTGGTGCAAACATCGCTTCCACACAGGGGTCTTGTCAAGTACCTTTTTTTATTTCAACCAACTTAAACAGGCAGCCGGGCAATCAGTGCAAGGCCATGCAGTCGTAACATATCACCCTAGAAGTCCCGGGACACTCAGTCATTCCTTTTATGAGTTCATTGTGGACAATAATGCCTAGTGAGCCAAGAAAACCCATTTTGACACTTTAAAGTTTTCTCTCTTTTTAGCATACTGGGACAGAAAAAAATATTGACAGTTTTCTCTTTGTTGATCATATACTGTATGTCTGTATTAATACAAATCTGTATAAAAAACAAAAATCAAATCAAAGTGAATTTATAAATGTTGGGAGTGATATCAAAAACCACAAAAAACTACAAAAAAAGAAAAACAGGAACATTATGATCAGAAGTAATAAGTGGATAGAGACATACAGCTTGAAAGCAAAGACAAATTAAAACGTACCCAGATCAAAGTGGATGATGTTAATTTGTGCTGGCTTTTAGGTAAGCCAGCGTGAATGAAGAAAGGCAAGAAGGAAAAAGCTGTTCAGGAGCTGTGCCCACAATTCGTAAAGTTAACTCAGTAATTGGTAAAAACAGTAGACAGATGTCTTATGTGCTTGCTAATATTACAACACACTTCTGCCTGTGAGCAAAATACTTCCTGTGAAGTCAGCTGGAACAAAGGATGGAGGTGGAGCACATGGACGGTTTGAGAGCCAGAGGCTCCGCATGATGCTGAACAAAGGTTCATTTCTAGGGTGACTTCACATCGCTTTAATTTTCTGACTTATTGTCTACACAGTCAAATGAAAAAAAGAAAAGAGCATGAACATGATATTAGAACACAATAAAAATTAAATAAAAATCTCATCTTTACCCGGTCAATTTAGACAGCCTCAGAAAAACAACAACACGTACTATGTTACACTGTGTTACAATTTAACAAAAACTAAGACAAATTACAAAAGCAGTTTGTAAATAAGTAAGTAAACTCAAAGCTGTTCAAATGCTCTTCATGAGCACCTCTGTGAAGCAGAAGTGACTGAGTGATATAACTTAGAAATAACATCCAAGATTTCTTTAACACCACACCCTGCCGGTCAATCCACAAGAGCAACCTGGCGCATGTTTGAGAAAATGAGGTGATTTTCTGCCGCATGCTGGCTGTAGAGTGTATATGATCTCCATGAAGATGCCGTGGAACCTACAATGGTATACTTGTGGCCATCTCACGAAAACTGTTGTCAGAAGGTGGCCTTCAGGACCCCTGTGTGCAACTCACGGCAGTCTCAATTCATTGGTCAGAAGATCCTACGGCTGTCAGCACATTTTGTTGGGCTATGTAAATGGTGGCTGTCCAATATGTCCAAACATCTGTGTTTTGATAATTTCATATGCTGGAATATTCATGGAAATGTTTGTAATTTTCTAGATGGCAATCATGGTAAGAAGTCCACAGCTGCACCTTCTACAGCTGCAGGAAAAAGAAGAAGATCTAGTCATTGCAGCCGCTGCTTCTCTCTACATGCAAAACCCGCTTATGGGAACGCTGTAAGGGCCCCCTAAGAACAACTTAATGTGTTCTTGCACTATACTTACACAGCTTTTTGTGGCGCATTCGTAGAAAATTTTGAACATGACCATCGACCTGAACACCTACTTAGGAATGGGCTACAAATGCTGGATTCTTATAAAGCTGCCTCAAGGAGGCTGTAGGAACCGGGGCAAAAATAATTCATCGAGTATTCCCAGCCGTTGGTAGGGGTTATTAGGACCGAGGCTTGAGTGACACCCATTTCTGCCACTCGTTTAAAGTGCAGAAGTTAATAAGTCATGCAGCTACATTTAGCTGCCACAAACTGTAGACAGCTACACACAAACTTTACTGCAGACAGCGGCTTGAATGATGTTGGACATGAGGAATAAAAACCACTTCCAGCCAACTGAGGAAACAAGTAACTTTTAACTGGAAATAGTGCTACATTGCCAAATTCTCTAACCATATCCTAATTAAACAGATTAAAAGGGAAAATCTATTTCCATTTTTAAACATTACCATAAAATCTTGTATAAATTTGAATTAATCAATAAAGTCAGTCTATCACCAAGCCCTTCCAGATCACTCAGGTGTTCATTAACACAATGCAAGGAGGAAAAAGACATTAGCAAAGATCTCAGAGAAGCAGCTGCCCTCCATCAATATAGGAAGACTTAAAACTCAATTTCCAAATACATTGAACTCTTTTGTTAACACAGTAAGAGAGATTATTCACAAGTGAGAAAACATCCAAAACAGTTGTCAATGTTTCCCGGAGTGGTCATCCCAGCAAGCACACCCAAAGATCACACCATGCATTACTCTGAGAAAATGCAGAAGAAAAAAAAACAGTAGCATTTCAGACACAGCAGGTCTCATGTTAAACATTAAAAATTGAAAGTACAATTTAAAAATGACTAAAAAAGAAAATGGCAGCACATCTCGGTTTTGCAGAGCTTTGAATCATTTAATAGATTTCTGGACAAGTTTTTTGATCAGATAAGACCAAAGCAAAGATGTGGGCCTTCATGCACAGTGGCATGTTTGAGAAACATCTAGATCTCAGCCCAATGAAAATGTCTGAAGCTGACTGTGCAAAAACCCATCCCTGCAAACTTTAATGAAGTTAAGCAACACTGTACAGAAAACTACAGTAATAAATGCTTTATTCTTCTTCTGTCAGTTTGTGTCTCCTTAAATCAGTCATAGAGTACTCTCTGACCTCTGTCAGAGGGCACATCTCTATGATGTTTCTATGTGTAAAATACAGTATAATATATTACTTGTATTCCTGATGACAGCTACCCTGGCCAGAGAGCAAATCGTACTCATTTCCTAGTTTGCAATTGGTTTGGTAGTGATGTCGTTTACACCTTCTCATTCCAACTTCTGAGTCAAATGGGGCAAAACTGCACTGGCTGCCCTTCTGAAGTCATTTTCAGTCCCAGCAGGCAGCAGTTGGCAAAAAAAGTGTGAGGACTGCTGCTAGTTATGAGACAGGGTTCATGCAATTCACACTTCCCTTTTACTGTTACAACATATATCCATTTTCTCACATACTGTGTGAAAAACAAATTTACAACAGATGACGTTATGATTAAAAAACAAAACAACTGTCCTGAAAGCAACCCCTTCCTCCCCTCAGCAGGGATGCGTTTCTGCGCCTGCACAGTCTGCTCTATCAGAAGATAGTAGCGCCTGTCAGCTGCGTGCACACATGCAGCGTTTGTTCTTGTGGACGGTGTGAAAAACTGTCTGACAAATTCTGTCGCTTCCATATTTCACGCCATGGGAAAAATATAGTCAATGATGCCTAAAGTCTTTTAAGGATATGAGATCAAATGTTAAGATGAGGCACATTTATAAGCAGTTAATGAGGCTTCTAAACCTTGAACTATATTGATTAATTTCAGTTTCACTGCTCACATAGCAGCACAGCAGTCATGTCTTTTCTGTAAGGAAGCTACTGTGCACAACCTGCTCAGCTCCAAATATATCAGACAAAGTTAACAGCTGGTGGATACAGTGTGAAACAGCATTTTAACTGCTAAATGAACTGTGCACATAATCTTCAAATGCAAGGATGTTGTAGTAGCAAGCACCATCCAATAATCCACAGCAAGAGCAACAAAACAAACATTTTCTGTTTCTCTGTTTTCCAGCCAAGAAAAGGATTTCAGCAGCGGGAAGAAAAGAAAAAAAAAGAAGAAGCAGAGCTGTTTGACAAAAAGACTGCTGTATTCTTTGATTCTCAAGGACATTTTTGTGTCCTATCCTCCAACTGAGCTCTACACTCTTTATCTGAGTCCACACCACCCAGCCACATTGTGTCGCGCTCAGTCACACGGGGCTTCATCTGCTTATAAGACAAAAAGACATGTAAGCCTCTGGAGCCACAGGGATCCGAGGTTCCTGGGGTAAAACCAAGAGCATCCAGAAAAAGTATAGATTTTTCTCTTTTTTTTTTCTCCTGAGCTCCAAACCAAAAGTTTATATTTTAAATAAGCTTGGCAAAGAAAATCAGCTTTGTAAGAATTTGAGAGACCAGAGCACCTTATGGGAAGACAGCTTTTGAAAGTCAGAATAACTAAAAAAGAATATCATATTGTCTTTGAAATGGGAATACTCCCTACAGAGAACTGTAGTCAGTAAATGATTTATTCATAAAGTCTTAGTCTATGTCGGTGAGTTGTACTTAGTCATTGTTTACATCATTAGGTTAAAGTCCCAAAAATGTTATATAAAAATCTGTCTGCTTACAAACTACATATGAAGATCTTCTACTCATAAATAATCCTAGTCTGAACACAAAAAGTGTTTCAGGTTTAAAGAATGTTATTTTTCTTTTTTTTCCTTTATTTCCCTCTTTTATTTCAGACTCCAACATCTGCTACTTCCAAACACTGCTCTCTTTGTGAACAACATAGCAGGATCATAAGCTCCTTCATTGTCACAAAGTTACCATAGATAGCTCCCCAAAGATCATATCTCTTATTTTCATGGACTGAACAACAAAACCTAAAATATCAATTTGGATTAAAATAAAATAATTGGTTGATAATAAAGTTTTGGAGATAGAAACTGACATTTCTTTGGTTTATCTGCAGTTTATAATCCACAAGTAAGTTCAATAAAACCTGACGAGTCACCACATAAAAAGATTCTCTGGTTTCTTTATTTTGCACCTCTCTACTTTCCCTCTCTTCAGTCTACCTGTCTGTGACCTGGAATTCAATCGCTGACAAACATCTTGAAGAAGCTCTCAACTCCTTCAAAAGATTGATGTGGGTGGCTATAAGCGATTAGACCATTTTATGGTGTTCAACCATAAAGTGGAGAAATCTGGGTTGTCGTTGCTGTTTCTTTTTTTTCTTTTTCTGAAATTTCTTCACATTCTCTATTGGGAATAACCTGCAACCTCTTCTTCCTCAGCCATGTCTTTAGAAGGTGTGCAGAATATGGTTTTGCATTATACTGTTTAAAAAAAACTAAAATGTTTAAACATGTATTTTTCTGTATGAATGATGTCATATCAGAACTAAAAATGACTTTTAACAAGGACACTGATAAAACTCCATCACATCCCTGTGCCTGGCTTTAGGACATCAGCTGATAACAGTCTGAATGGTTCTTTTCTCCTTTGAACTGGGGGTCATGGTTTCCATTTCTTCCACAAATCAACAGAGATACTGATTCTTCTGACAACGGTACCTGTCTGATGTGGTCTGTGATGTTGCTAGATTTGAGTCCAGAGATGCGCGCGCATGATGCATCTTGAACACAAATAAATAAATATTAAAATAAAGGGAAAGGTCATGGCTAGATTTTTTTTCTTTGTGTTTCAGTATTTCATATCATTACAATTTTTTCTCATATGGGGTTTTTTTTTTTTTTTTTTTTTACAAACTTTTTTTACATAATAGCACTGAAATTAAAGTTAATGATTGTAGCTATAAAAGCAAAGAGATTCTTCTTTGAAAGAACACCAAATAGGTGGTTAAGGACACTGCAAACACTTAAACACGGGGTGTGTAGAAATAGAAAATGTGTTTTTGTCAGGACTGATAAAAACAGGACAGCGTTCAGAAGCAAACTATGTAGACAGAGTGCCCCAAAGTTCACACTCTGTGGAGTTATAATAGAAAATGAAAGAGATCAGCTGTTTTGTTTTGGTTTCAGTGTTAAGACTTTGAGCTAAAACCTTTGACTAAAATCAACAGACAAACTCATTCAAATGAAAATACCACAGTCAAAAAGCAAAAATTATGCTGTAACAGTACTTAGACGAAAAACAGACAAAACAACGAGCTGCACCGTGCTCACTCTGTCTGGTAAACTTTAACACCGATGTCACCACATCACACTCGCTGCTTACATGAGTCATCTCACACTTCACTCGAATCAGTGCTCGCTGCATTATTATGTAAACTTGCTGAAGCGTAATCTAGCTGCATATGTTTGATGTCTGACAAACAAGAGATTGTAAAACTACAACAGGAAAGCACAAAGTGAACACAGGAATGCACCACATGCACAAACCAGATCGCGTGTTAAACCATGATGTCTCAATATCAGTATTTGCACAAAATAAAACTCTTTTTTATATTCTTTTCCATCTTTATTTCCATATTTATTTGGAGAATCTTATCTGAAGCCTCGTCCTGAGGTGTTTTCATGCTTCTGCTGCATTTTTGATACAGATAACGTTGTCATGGTTTTCTTCAGCATCAAAGTGCTGATAAAACAGAGAAAACAAAACAGCTCTGTTTTAATCTGGCCAGCATTACCACCCACACAAAACAAGTACAGAGATATGGTAATAGAGAATACAAATGGGGCTTCAACAACAAGCCTTATAGATGATTTGACATTAATATTTGAAAATGCAGTTTGAGGAATTAACAGTATTTTTGTTTTTGCTTTCAAACTAACATATCTTCAGTCTCCACTATCAGATGAGAAAAAATGAAGCTTTAACTTGTGTGATTAAATGTGAGCTAAAGACACCCAACAAGATTAAAAAGAAAATAAAGCTGATTACGTATGATCGATGTAAACAGATTTAATATATAGCAAATTGTGATGTCTATGATTTTAATTATGTTAAAGCATGATGTAACATAGCAAAAGCTGCCAGAGCTGATTGATTTTTTTCTGCTTAAACAACCACACCTGCGAGACATATTTGCCAGCCTGTGAGCCAACCATCAGATACAAAACTGACAAATAGATCCCCTCTTAGCTAAAATAACAGAAGTGATTCTTTTCTTTATTATATTATCAGTCTCATGCTTTTGCTGAATTTTGTCCTGCTTTTCTTTACAATATTGATTCACTTCCATTGTTTATGTACTGTTGTCTTAAAGTCCCACTATAGCATTTCATGATGGAGCAGTGTGATCATTGTTAGTTATTCTGCAGGGGGTGCAAACATCATCAAAATTAAAATACTTGCCATTGAAAAAGACATGCATAAACTGTATATTTAGCAGTAAAATACACCAGTTTTTTAGTTAACTGTTAATCTGTATATTTAACACAGAAACACGTGTAAGCGGCTTGGTACCTTCAGATAAATGTCTCCGTTTGCTAGATTTCAGATCATTCATACGAAGATCTTTCAAGCAATTCCTAATTACATAAAGTTCTTACACAGATATAACAACATATGCTAGGAGATGTGGATATCATGCTTAAAATTATGGTATGGGAGGCAACTGTTTTAGTATTTATCGCCTCTCTTTTTCAGTCTTAAATAAAGGCACGGTTGTATGAATTCATAAACGTGATTTGTTTTGATGGATGAGACTCCGAAAGGCTTCAGCGTTACAGCAAGTTGTTTAACAAACTCTTTCTGGTGCCCTTTATGGCACTGTTCTGTAAATAAATAAAAAATTTCTGCAGCTAATCTGACACCCTACCTATCACCAAATAACTTAATTATTGACTTACCAACTACTGCCTCTTTGGTATCTTTGCAATAGCCTGGCCGTATTGTTGCTGCAAGCAGGACGGGATGAAGATGTGAGACACAAGAAGACACATATTTTTTTTAAAAAACACATACAGAAAAATAAAAAAAATAAAAATAAACATTATCTTGTGTATGTCATTATAGCACCTGTCATGTATCTGAAGGCTGACAAAGGCTGTCTAGTTAAAATTTTGGGCCAAATGCTTTATTAAACAGGTTGTCCACAAAGATGGCTGGATGTCCCTCTGGCAAAAGGACTGGCAGCCATGTTCATTTCAGAGAAAAATGTCTTGTCCTCAGACTTTCTTTCTAACACAGAGAAAAATAATGCAGCTTTTTCATGTGTCAGGTCACAGGGACCTGAGAGAGCACACAGCTCTACTTTGCTCAGTGAGAGTGAAACAGTCTCAACCACCACTTGTGCACCTCAATTTTATATGATCTTGAAGAAAAATCATACACTTGCTTTCATATTTGTCATAAATAAAAAGTGAAAAGAAAGATCATCTTAAAGGGTGCCTTCACAGCCTCGTGTCACATGCAGGACTCAGCACTTTGTATCATAGTTTATCTGTTAATGGTTCAGGGAAGAAAAAGTATGCATGTTTTGTTATGATGATTAAGAAAAGACGTGTGATGTGTTTTTTCCAGCTTGCTGCTAACACAGTAATAGCTACATCTGTAATCCCGCAGTATATGTCTTCTTGATTGGGAAACTTTAAAAATTCAAGAAGTAGCAGCAGAAAAGTAACTTTTTCTACCCAGAGGACAAAGACAACCCTCTCTCTCATTTGAAAATAAATGCGAACTTTTCAAGGTTTGCTGATGAACTACAAATAATAAGCATTATGTAGGCAACGAAATAATTATAAAGAGACCTGTATAATGGTTCCTTTAAAATGAAAAAACTGAAATATTCCATTAGTATGAAACAATAGCTGACAAACCACCTTAAGGCAGGCTAAAAGGTTAGGAGTGAATGTTTGTGTTTCTGTGGGCTCCTGAGCTGCAAATACAGCTGAAAGCTTGGCCAGTCTGCTTTTATCAGTCATAGATCCAGTCTGTTGCTGAAGGAAACTTCAAAAGCATGAATCTAAACCAGAAAGTAGCACAGACACACCTAATGATGCACCAGTGTGATTGACAGTACTGCTCCAACATAAAACTGCTCTCACAGGCTCTGAGGTGAGGAGCACTGCTTTTATTTAGTTGGGGTTTGGCAGTCCATGCCACACATAGAATATAAACAACATCTGGATTAACTCAGATGGATCACGTGTAAAAAAAGTGAAAAAGTTGCATTTTACTCACATGTACAGGGCTGGCATTTGATTGATTTCACACGGTAAAAAAGAAAGGAAGAAAGTACATGTACCTCTTTAAATTGCAATCTGTCAGTTCTTCTGGATGTCTTTGAAGAGAAGCAGCTTTCAAGACCTCCCTCATACACTGCCTGAAAGCTCTGCAGAGGTAGAGAAAAATCATTTTATTGTCAGAATAGAGGAGTCACATATAACACCTATTTTTAATCTAACCGTAGCGGAGTCATTTCTTTTTACATTTCACACACTTTAATGACTGTGAAGTACTTTGTATACTATGGGATTTTTTCCCATTACATTCACAATGGGTTTTAAATAAATATACCATTTACCATTTTAGGAATCACCACCATTTTAAGAAGACTATTTCAAGGGATCTAAAGTATTTGGGCAATTGACTGAAAATAAGTGAATTAGCCAGAAGGGGTTCATTCCTTCATTACTTCAGGACAAATGAAGCAGACAAATGGTTGAAAGTTAATATCAGGTAAGACGAGGAAATCCTCTTTGCAACATCAACAGAAGTCAAAAATACTCCCAAGAAGCTTATTGTAAATGCCATAATTTAAAATCAAGACATGCCTTCATGCATATAAATACAGAAGGTTTTCAACAAGGTGAAAACCCTCCAAGAACAGAAGAGTCACATTAGACTTTTCCAGAAAACATCTTAAAAATAATATTTAAAAAAAAAAAAGAGTCTCTCATGTTTTGGAATCAGGTTCTTTGTACAGAAGAGTCCAAGATAAACTTGTAAAATCCTTTCAGATCCTCTAAATGCTGGAGCTGGGATGGCATCATGTTTTTTTGTGATATATTGGCTCTGAAAGGGATAAGAATGATGGGAGGAGAAAAGTTTAGAGAAGCCAAGGAACAATTCATGATCCAAACCCAAAACACACCGTGTGTCAGACATGGTGGAGGCAGTGTTATGGTTTGGGCATGCATGGCTGCCAATGGAACAGACTCACTGGTGTTTATAGATGATGTAACTGCTGACAGGAGTAGTAAGAACGATTCTGAGATGTAGAGCTAAAGCTTCAGTCACAATGACCCGTACCAACGTCTGCGAACACTCTACAAACGGTTTTTGAACCATTTCCTAAGGCCTTCTTGAGGCAGCTTTATAAGAATCCAGTGTTCATAGCCCGTTAGGAAACTACACCCCCTCCATGAATGTCTATGAACTCCAGATTTATTTCAATCTGGGGGATTCGATGAACCCACCATTCATGGGAACCTTTGTAACCGAGTCTTAAATTAACTACTCAGATTCAGACAAATGCTACAAAACTGATGAAACGATACTTCACAGTATAGATGAATAAGGACCCTAAACATACTGCAAAAACAACCCAAGACCTTTTGAAGGCAAATAAATGAAATATTCTTCAGCGGTCAAGCGAGGAGCCTGATCTCAACCCAATATAGCAGCTTTTCAATCACTGAAGACACAAAGACCCACAAACAAGCAGCAACTAGAGGAGGGTGCAGGGAAGACCTGGCAAAAGTCGTCCAGATAAGAAACTACGAATATGGTCATATCCATAGGCTTCAGATTCAGGCAGACATTGACTACAAAAGGATTTCCATACAAGTATTTACATAATATTATCACTTACTATTAAAGCACTTTGTCTAAGTAACTTTGAGCCTTTGAAAAATGGTTAAAAATGGTTGTATTCCTAAATAGTAAATGCTGTATTTCTGTGAAATCTATTAAAGTTTTACGTTTACCATTTGATCATATCTTAAAAATCTATTTGTGGAGATGTATAAAGGTTAAAAAAAAAACCTAAATGGATATTTCATGACGCCAGGAGAAAAAACATTAACCATGAAAGTCATTTAACTGGTTATTAGACAATGCTAAAAAGGTATCAAATTTTATTAATTATGTCTATCTTTCCAGAATAGGTGGCTGATTTTGCCAGCTGTTGTTTTGATAAATCTAAAAACATATAAGTTAAAGTGAATCACTTGAGTATTGACCACTGAGCACAGTAAGACTGAAAGAAACACAAAAACTTAATACTCATAATAACTTTGTTTTCTCTGTACAGTACAGTATATTGGAGGAGTTAAAGCACACAGTATTTTGACAAGAGCTATTTAAAAAAGAAAATACACAAACGCCTTAACTATATTAAATCTGGCTGCATTTTAATTTGTCGCTCCAGTGATTTGACATGCTACATGTTAGTTTGCTCGCACAATTTCATGTAATCTGTCCAATATTAATTAATGCTATTAGTTTCACCTGTGCTTTGCCGGTCACATGACACAGCTGCAGAGGAGCGTAATCATTAAAAAGAAAAAGAAAAAAGAAAAAGAAAACCAAGAAGCACTTTAAAGAAGAATAAAAACGTAATGGTTTACCAGGTAGCCTACACGATGTGTAACTACGTCTTTAAAAATAAAATGAAATAAAAACTTAGAAACGCAGGTCGTATAATTTAAAACAGGCTGCTATTATTACTTGCTTGGTTATTTAAGAGAGTTAAAAAAAATATGGAAAAATAAACATAAATAAAAATAAGTGACCTATTTCAAAACTATGATTAAAAATAAAACTTTTAATGTAACTTGTGGCACTATCCTTAGCTCATATAAAAAGAAATTAGCTCCATACTTGGTAAAAACTTATACCTAACCCCGGAATTTGAACAATAAATTAGACTTTTATAGAAATGTGAACCCTTTCTTTAATGTACGGGCGACGACGCCACCGACATGCAGCAGTTAAAGTCTGCCACCTAGCGGAAGCTCCTCATATTTGTGTCTCTCTGGATTTACGCCATAAACATCAGCGCAAGCTCCGTGCGCGAGCTCCGTGCTCGAGCCCTGCTCGTAGGTGGCCGGTAACGAGGTGCTTTGGTGCGCGTTCACGCCTCAGGCCTGCGGATGTCTCCGCCGTCTCCGCGCTCCCGCTGGAGGAGAGAAAACTCCTCTGTCTCCACTCAGGAGTCGATTTTAAAAAAAGGACAAAAATGTTGAGGTAAGTCTCCTAAAAAAAAAAAAAAATGTTTTTATTTTAAAGCGAAAGGGAAGTTTAGAAGTAACTTTTTAAAGTTTTTACCGACCTAATCATGTTGGAGTAGATAAATAGTCGATGGGTATGTGTGCTTTCATTGTTCTGGCGTACAGGAAAAGTTTTATGTGAATTTGGTGGAAAATAATTAAACAGAATTGAACTAAGTTCGTTCATTTAATTAATTATATTATTCATAACTATGAAGTATACAGTTTCCTTTAAGTTTTAACCTCACAGCTGAAGGTTGCAGCTCTTTTCTCCTTTCTTCTGTGTTCTTGTTGAGTTTCTTGAGGAACAGCTCCACACAGCAACCTCTACAGTGATACGTTTTTAAGTTCTGATTGGTTCCTTAGTAATTCCAAACATGCCTGATTAAACCACCAAAAACCAGTAAAAATGACGATTTTAGTATAAGATAAACTAGAGACATTATTCTTTGCCTGATGTAAAAGAAAAACATTTGTAACTTACAATTATGGTGTATTTCAGGAATGCTTCAAACCTTGTTTTCAGTATATTATTGTCATTTTGTGTATTGAAATTTAACAAGATTTAGTTAGAAGAGTGTCAAATCTCTTTTACAACTACATCTAAAGCAATAATGCTTCAGTTCTGACACTGACTGACTAACATGGAGATTTTTCTGCGAGCGAAAATACCCCTGCATGCATCCCCTTTTAGCAGCCAGCTTCACAGATTTTCAGACACCACGGGCCTGTGAAAGGAAAATGAGACAGAAAAGCTCTCGGGCAGGAGAAAGCCCTGTGTGCTATGGCCAGTGTAACTCCGATTTAATCAGATTAAAGAATTACAACATTCCAGGGCTGAATCACACACAATCATCCAGGAAAAAAATGCAGGTTTAGCACGTTGTTATATTGAAAGTTTAGCCACCATGTGGTACAGTTGTGCTTGAACTGCACTGCTGTTTTGTAAGTGTCCTGGGTAATTTAAGATGAATTCAACTCTGCGTAGAGAGGCGTCTGTGCAGTGACAGCTTCCGTCCAGACAGTTTGCACACAGATCGGGAGTGGCAGGAAGGGTTAATGAGTGACTGGACGGCTGGGCAGAGGGCAGGTACACTGTACACCGTGAGAGCGAAGCTAAATGTCACTGGAAATTGACTGTAGATAATCTAAAAACAGGTCTGCTGAGACTGAAAACAGAGTCGAAGGAGAGGTCAGAATGTGTTTTGGTATTTCTTATGGCTTAGGCTTTAAATGTGTGTATTTTGTAAAAGCTGCTACTCACTCAGGATTTAAGCGCGCAGTATTTGAAGCAGTTGTTTTTTTTTTAATGACCAGTTGAAAGAATTATTCTAAATTTAGATATTTTCTGAGAGTAGTAGTAGTCTGTTATTATTGTGTTAATACTGCAAAACAAAGGACAAGCGATGTTAAGCTTCATATGCACGATGTGGGTGTGTCATATTTAGAAACAGGCTAAACCCTCTCCATGGGTTCAAAGGTGACTTTTACTACAACAAAAATAACATTTCCTTAGTTGTGGTGCAGTCAATAAGAATGAAACAAACAACTGTTTTCTTGTCAACAGATGAGCGACCATCTTTAACCAGAGCTTGGACAATCATCTGATCCTGACCGGACTCGTTTCTTGTCCACGCTCCGAGTCAGTCGCCATGGAGACAGTGGTGATCGTGGCTATTGGAGTGCTGGCGACTATATTCCTGGCCTCCTTCATTGCCCTGGTGGTGGTGTGCAGACACCGCTACTGCCACCCTCACGACCTGCTGCACCACTTCGACTCCAAGTTAGTGAATCGGTGTAAACGCTTTAATCCAGTTTCTGTGGCAAACTGACGTGAATGTAGAGTTTTTATGAGCTCCATCTGCTGTGGGATATCTGAGTGTTGCATGTGCTCCTGTCTCCCCACCATATTTACTTACATCTCTGATGGGAGGGGCTCCAGACATGAGGAGAGGAGTGGAGAAAAAGATTCAAGGTTGTGCAAATGAGGATATGAGATAAAGCACTAATAGCAGCTTGAACAAGCTCTCCCACTCCTCAAGCATTTCTAGGATAAAACTGGTGTAACTGGTTAAATAATTCATTGTATGACTGGACTATGTACATCCATTTGGCCTTTTAGGACACTGCTCAATAAAATAATTTACAGTATTCTCCCTCATTTGTTTTAAACTTGATATAAACGCTCCTTTTGTTTTGCTTTGGAGTTTCCACTACATTTTTCAAACTACAGATACACATATCTGATGTTGGATTTAATGCTGTGGCAGTCAGTCAAGAATAAGTTCAATTTAAATCAATTATTTACTTATAAATGTATATTAACAAGAAAAAAAACAAAAAGTAATCCAATATTCAAGAATATTCCTATTACATTAATTACACTTTTGGCCCTTCAGTGTATTATCCTCCCAGAATTACATAAAAATTGGCTATAAATTAAATAAAAACTAACAATTAATTAACCTTACAAATGTAGTGGTGCCAGAAGAAGCAGAAAAATTCTCTTGCAGCTCGAATAAACCCTTTTCTTATAAACACTGACATAAAAGACTTCACAGTCTGTATGTCAGCCTACAAAGTGACACAGAATAAAAAGTTAAACAACTACGTTATTGTGAGCTGGTCCTTTATCCCGAGTTTTTACACACATAAAGTGAACAACAGATCTCTCACCTTGCAAGTCTGTAGTGTCCTTCGTAAACCATCTCTGGGAACATCTTCAGCCTCTTCTGCTTCACATCTCCTGTAACTTTTGTTCAGACATTTTTGCTGTCGTGTGTGTACGTATGTGTGTTTTTAAGAAAACCAATAGATTAATGCATAACCTGTTCTACTCTGTCGTTGATTACATTAATCGATCTTCATGCCTCCTGCTTAAATCCATGCAAGCTATCTCATTAGGGCAACAAGTAGTGGTCAATTAAAGGCAGAGAAAGTCGTGTCATGTGTTTCTCTTCCACTGAAGAGATTTTCACTCGCAGACCAAAACTAATTTTTATGCACATCACAGATGAGGAAGGAGTATGGATAAAGGAGGTTAAATACTCAGATGTTCGTCAATGTAAATAAGACTACAAAATGTGGGATGATTTTAAGTCACATAAGTTAAATATTTGCTCAGCTTTGAGTCATGCTTGCCATAAAAATTGCTGTCTGGCCTAAATGGATTTTTTTTTAATCGTTTAAACGACTAGAGGTCTAAGCATTATGCTTTTTCATGTGGTGGAGACATAATGAGGCAGAGACTTGTTTGCAAAATAGCTTCTGTTCTTTCCAACTTTTCAGATATTCAGTCTAGTTTTCTGAGTCTGTATTCAGTCAACCATCCTCTTCTTCCTCTGCTGCTGCACAGACCCACAGTGGATCTGATTGGCGCCATGGAGACGCAGAGTGAGCCGTCTGAGCTGGAGCTGGATGACGTGGTCATCACTAACCCTCACATCGAAGCCATCCTGGAGAACGAGGACTGGATAGAGGACGCTTCGTAAGTCTGTTTTCTGACATTTTGTAATGATAATGTGATATTCCTTGTGCCAGTGCTTCCTAATTGTTTTATTGTTAACTGTAACTTTTGTCTCCTACAGTGGTTTGGTATCTCACTGCATCTCCATCCTCAAGGTGACAGTGCTGCTTTTTTTTTTTTCCTCTTTTAACTTTTTGGTGCACTTCTCACACGTTCTTGACTTGATGAACTGGTCTGTAACCACTTTAACATGCAGATCTGCCACACGCTGACTGAAAAGTTGGTTGCCATGACGATGGGTTCTGGAGCAAAAGTCAAAGCACCAGCCAGCTTGAATGACATTATCACAGTGGCCAAGCGCATCAGCCCAAGGTAACAAAACATGTATCCAACCGAACACAGCTTCACATCGTCGCACGTCTGCCACAAGCTGATCGGCTTCCTCACTCTCCATCTCACAGGGTGGACGACGTCGTCAGGTCCATGTACCCTCCTCTGGATCCAATCCTCCTGGATGCCAGGTAATCCAAGTTGTACAGCTTAGAGGACTTGATTTTGGTATAATTTTGGAGCTATAAATGGTCCACATTTACACAACCAATTTGTTTGTAATAAGAGCATTCAGCTTGTTGGGTAAAGATGACAGCAGAAGCATGGATAGAAACACAGAAGAAAACATTGATGTTGAATTGAAGATAAATGCAGTATATTGCGTTGTCTTTGTAGAAATCGGTGTTTTTAAAATTTTTTGTTCATTTATACAACAATTATGTTGAAACCATTCATCTTATTCCTTCTCAGGGCCACTGCTCTGCTTCTTTCAGTCAGCCACCTGGTGCTGGTCACCCGCAACGCCTGTCACATGTCAGGCAGCATGGACTGGATCGACAAATCACTCCACGCAGCAGAAGATCACATGGTGGTTTTACGTGAGGCTGCTTTGGCCTCCGAACCAGAACGAAACATACTTGGAGCCGATGCCCAAAGGGAGCAGGCCATCTAAAGCAAACAAACAGCAGCTGCAGCGAAGGGTTATACCTCAGCTATTTTCAAAATTCTGTACTCTACTGATATGAAAAGGCTGATTTTCTGTTGAAAGGTGATTTTCCAAAACATATCATCCAGCTTGGAATAAGAACATTTCTGAGCAATGAAAAGGCTGTTCTGATGGATGCAGGGTCTTCATATAATCCCAGCAGTTCACATCTCACATGAAAAAAAGACATTAAATCATACTTGCACCAAGAGGTACAGGGAATTAGTTTGGACTCATAATAGTTGCAAATGCAAGGTAATCAGTTTTATTCTCTGCACGAAGTGTTACCGCTGAAATTTTCTATGAGGAAAAAGTCCTTAGAAAGGTTTCCTTAAGTATGCCATTGCCCAGCATTGGACATAAATCCAGTTTAACCAACACTGCACAGTCACATGAAGGCTTAGTCATCTAATCTACTTGGAGGAAAAATAACATCCATTAGTCAGTGAACCAAAAGGAGCCCCTACTCAGTGGACTAATGTAAGATTAGCATGACTTTTTTTTTTTTAGCAATATGAAGGGTCAGTATGACTTTGGCAGGTTGGAAAGATGACAATCTCATATATATATGTATATATATATATATATATATATATATATATATATATATATATATATATATTTACATTTATATATGTGTATATATATATATATAGATATATGTATATATATATTTACATTTATATGTGTATGTGTATATATATATATATATATATATATATATATATATATATATAATTTCCTTTATAGGTATTTCCAGTTAATATTCTACAATATTTGCAGCAACACTTATGTTACATTTTTGTTGATTCGATACTTTATGGGTTTAATTCTGTTGCTGAAAATAACATACTTCCAAACCGCCATGTCCCACTAGTACAAGGTCAGCGCCGTATCAGACATACGAAAAGCTTCACATGTAGTGTGATGTAATGCTATTTCAGTGGACTCAGCACCATATTAAAAAGACTTCCCAGCTCAAATCCTGCTGCAGGCTCTGAAATGTAAAAGAACAGGAAATGGTCTAAGTTTGTGTTGTTTCATTCTCCTTTATCTCGTGATTATTTTATTTATTTATCATTTATTTATTTCATTTTTTCTTTTTTGCCCCTTTAGCTTTTTCCCTTTTTTATCTTGTGGTTATAAAAGATTAATTGAGCTGAAACCAAAAACTGATTATCATATTTTTAATGCTTTCTGTTTCAACTAAAACAAAAGTGGATGCTTGAACGCACCTCTGCCCTGTTTTGCTGAGCTACACCAACAATAGCTACTTCATGACTCTTCTTACTGACAGTTGGATATTTAGTGTAATTGAAATAGTAATATGAAAAATTATTTGGTGACTCTTATAGTTGACTTGGTTTTTAACAAATGGTTTGGAAAAAAAGGAAAATAGTCCAAAAAACTTAAATCTCCTTTGAAGTTTACCCCTTTTCAGTCTGTACTTCTGTTATTTGTAAAGAACGATGTAGACATTATTCAGGATGTAGCTTCTCATTTTCTTTAGGTGCTTGTACTGATTAAAATGGCAAATGTTGTCTCTGATTGGTCACATCAGCTGTCACTAATTCACGCTGCTTTAACCGTATGACCACACAGCAACACTGGAAATGTCCTGTGCATCACAGTCCATTCACTTTGCATGCGGTGACACCATGTGTTGCCATGACAACTGTTGGTTCCACCTGTTGTGGCAAGAGCATTGCCTCTATCAAAAGTTGAAAAATTCCCAACTTTTGATAGTTCAACACAAGCATCAACCAAACAAATTATAGTTACGGGCCAGATGCTATCCAATGAACTTGGGGCTTGGCATTTTCAGAGTACCCAGCTCAAAACGGATGATGAAGGCAAGTCAAGCTTTAATGTGCTTCTGCAGTGTGAGCACATCGTAACTTGGCTGTATCCAAGTTTGGATGCTCTCTACAGACGATCTCTACAGGCATCTTTTTTGGGTTTTGTCACCTCGCACATTTGGTGTCCTTTCAGACAAACAGTGGTAATGGTGGAACTTTTTTATTTTAATTATCTTTACTAAATTTACTAGTCTAATCTAATTTTATAGTGGTAAAGGGGAAAAAAACATTTGCTTCCTATTCACCTACAATATTTTCCATTAAACAAAGAAAACAAAGAGAGAGCAAATAGGTAGAGGCATACAAAGAGAGAAACAGTGTTCATGAGTCAAGAGCACGTAAAAACAGCAAAGAAACAGACAGGCAAGAGAAAAAGAAAAGCAATGGCAGGCGAGGGGATGGTGGGGAAACACCAACGAGGTGAATAAAGAATTCTTTGATATTGTGGAGTTTCGGTTCAACAGCTGTTTGATCTGCTGTCTTGGAGGACTTCACTCACACTGACAATGGAAAATGAAAGTCAAGGTAGAGTTTTATTGGAGTTTGAAATGTGAAGAGTAGTCCTTGAAAAATGCTCGACACTTCTGACACCAAGGAACAAAGGGATCCAAAGCACTTTCCTGAATCCCTTTCTTTATCCAAATAATGGGACAAGGAAATCAGGTGGTACAACAAAAGAGATGTCGATAACAGAAATGCACTCCAATGGTTTCAATACAAAAACATACATATACATATATGTATGATAACATTTAAATATTAATATTTTTAATAATATTTCATCCAGATGATAAATAGCCATATTTTATGTTTTCACAAACAGAATGATGGTTTCACAAATCACAAACTGTGCTCTAAATATTTTTTTAACATCTAAGAGTCAACTTAATCCAAGTTTGAGCAGTCTAAGTGTTGTGGTGTTTCACCTGGACCTGGTTTAAGACTTCATTGCTCTAAAATGCAGGGGAATGGTATTTTGGAACAATATTTTGACTATTTAGATCCAAAAATCACAAGAAATGTTTAAAATCAAAATATACAAAAACTTTGTTTTTTATATGTCTCATGATGCCTCACCAGCCTATGCGTCAGGGCTCATCCTCAGATAGCCCCCCCCCCCTTGACCAAAGTATGTTAAAAACACGTTTATTAAGGCCTGAGGAAACTGTGTTAACTTGAACAAAAGGGCAAAAGTGTGTATATGTCTTCTTCAAAATCCACAACTTGTCACAAACTTACACACTGATACAGATTACCATAGATAGACACGAACGCCCTTGCAGCTACAAATAAAGAAAACTACACTAAATTACAGGAGGTAGCCTGGATGTAATTTCAGGACTTTAGCACCAAAATCTTTTGCGAAACAAGACCAGTCTAATCACTTTCTAAACAGAGAAAAAACTGTTTACTAATAATAATATTTTAGACATGATTCAAGATTTTCTTGGTACCATAATCTTAGGGTTATTGTAACACTTTTCCAGTGCACCATGTTTACGCAGTACAACCTCTGACTGCCTTCACATTTCAGAAAACACTGCACATGTGCCACTCACTTGTTAAACAAGCAAAATCACGCACTGAAGCATAGTATCCCATATGTGCATGAATGAAGATGTACAGCCAGTGTAAGAACAAATTCTGAATATAGATAATTACACATGTGCTAGCCCACATGAAAAACAACTTTCTTTTCATCTTCTCCCACCCTTTTTAACCCTTCTGTTATTAATTACAACACTGAGTTTAATTAAGCAATGTTTGTTGCAAAGCAAAGAAAATATGAGCAGAATTAATTTCCATCCCTCCACCAAATTAAACGACACGAAACAACTCTCATTTTAATCAAGGGTAAAATACTGTGCTACTAGAAAACATTATGCATCTTAAAGTTTAATAATGGACTGACACAGACCCTACATGTGCAGGTGTGTGTAGACTGTGTGTATTGACACCTGTGTGGTACATCAAGAATGCCTCAGTCGTGTGTATGTTACACTGCCACTGAGAGTGATTTATTTTTCATGTCTGAGAAGAGATCTTTTTGTGTGCTGACATATGAATGCCAGACGCAAATGCACAGTCTGCTCTCTGCTCTGCCCTCAACTGCTTATTTCCTCTCTTTTCAACCACCTTGCTTCCCCCTCTCTTTCTCACTCGGCTCTGGGTCCTCCTTCACTCCTTGTCAATTTCATGCTGCGCCTTCACTGAGTCTTTGATAGCGTCTCAGTATATACAGGTGTATCCTCCAAAATCTATTTTAAACACGGCCTGCTTCGAGACATCTCGAGTCCCTCAGACATTTTATTATGGCGTGTCTCTTTCCAATTTTTCTCAATTTGAAAACACAATAACGTGCCGCCTTCCACAGCTGTGGTGTGAAGTGGAGCACTGCAGGAGTCTGACCTCAAATAAACAATCAGATCAAATTCTCCATCATATATAACACTCATCCAGTCTGACACAATGCAAGCCATTGGATTCAGAAAGGGACACAGGGAACGAGAGATGGCAAGATAAAGCCCTAAGTGAGTTGGGGGGAAGCGTAAAGTAAGAAAAAGATAAGGAAAGAGAAAGCATTTCCAAAACTGCACTGAGAAGGACACAATGATGAAGGACAAAGAAAACAGTGAGGCGGGTCATGAATATATCACAAAAGTCTGAGGGATCAATGCAGTTAAAGGCGCTGTCGATACGACTGTTTGGCGACAGAGAAACATTGGCAAACAGCACACACTCACTGACTCAGTCATACTCGCAAATATAGATAGAGCTCCCACGCCTGCACATATCCATTCACATAAACACATGTGTATGCGCCACATGCAGTATCACCCCTGCTGCTATGCTGGATTCATCCAAATATGGTAGGGGAAATTTCCATGGCAACAGCAGACAGAAGGGGTGCAGAGACTTGTGCGGGATGATCTCCAGAGAGAGTCTGCTTGACTTTTGATTCAAACAGTTCTTTTTTTCATTTCATTCAGCTGTATTGTCTTTCTCTCACCTTAAACAGAATACTTGCCAAATTTAAAGAAATGCACTCAATCCACTCTTGTTCTGTATACTTAGTTTTTGTCCACTGGCTTTAATATATTAGGAAAGGAAAATTTTAAAAGTAAAAATCACTTTCATCAGGTATATATATACATTCTATTAAACATGGTGAAAAGCTGCTGCTGCAGAAAAAAATCAAATCCATTCAATAACACCAGGAACTAAGAGAATGCACATTAGCAAATTAAAGCAAGCCAGTGCTCAAAAGGCACAAATACAGTAAATCATACTTGAATAAGTGACCAAAAGGTACAGGAGTATTGCTGCCACTACGATAGCTCATAGCTACTATAAGTGACTGTTCTACACATTATGCATGACTGGAAGATAAGGAAATATAAGATTTTACTTAGATTCTAGCTGAAACAGATTTGAGTCTGTCTTAATAAGACCTTATCTGAGTTTCGATTAATGAGTGGATCTTCTTTATGAAGACAATTAAAACAGAATCACTTTAAAACTAATGACATGACAAAAGATGCATTAGTGATCTTAGATGCAGGCTCGTGAGTGTATGTAGGGAGAGAGCGGGGTGGTATCTATGTGTCCCATGTGGCAACAGATATTTATCTCAGACCAGCTACTCATTAATGGGTCTGTAGCCCTTTGATTTTTATCTGGCTCCACAAGGAATTATAGGGCTGAAAGAATCAATATCTTTAGGCAGAAGGTGTGTTTGTGTGTGTGTGTATGTTGTTGAATGTCCCTGCATGTCTGTGTGATAAAGGTTTCTGGTGATGTGGTAGTTAGCCCCATGACTGGATGTGGGTATTCAGAATTATTTCAAAGACAAATCACACTTTTTTTGTCTTTAAAAAGACCCTTTTAGTGCTATATGACAAAATTATATTTTGGAAGAAAAAAAAAACATTTGTTCCTTTTTATTCCTAAAAAGATTCAACAGAAGCTACACCCAAGCCACCTCCATAAAAATAATTGAGGAGATACATGACAACAGATTTATATTTCAATGGGGGTTTTTACTTCAGTAGAGAAGGTGCTCAGCCAGTATAGTTATTCACAATTTAAGGTTGTGTAGGCTAATAATCCTTCATGTTGTGTATTATAGACAAATGAGTAAAAATGAGTGCTTGTGTTAATGTGGGTTGCTCTTGCTAAATATGCAGAGACGTACTTATTGTGATACCCAACATAATGTAGATCATGTGATGTTAATATTTGCGTGGGTCACCCAAGCATGTTAAAGGCCCATAAATAACTATCTGAAGCATTAATATATGTATGTTTTTTTTTTTTAAACAGTAACTTGAAACAAAAGACTGAAGTCAAAAACCCTCGCTGACATCACTCAGGGGTTTATTTTGGAGCTCTGATCCACAACATTTTGGCAAGAGCTGACTCTGTCCAACCCCAGCTAAATTCAAAAATGCTGTTTGAGAAAAACAAACAAGCCTGGCAGTTAGTTGGAGGTTGGATTCAGTAGATTAGACTGCTTCAGTAAGCGGGAGAGAGAACAAGTTTTCAATAATGTTTTTAACCTGAGTTTTGAATTTGTGTTTTAAAAAAAAAATTGCAAAAATGATCAAGTGAAAAAAAATTGTACATGAAATTACATGAATAACAGTTTATTTGAATTGTTGTTTGCAGTTGCCTTGGAAGTATAAAATCATTTACTCACACAAACTAATACTGTAAACAGTTATCTGTTTGCACCTGTAGGGAATTAAAAGCTCTAATACTCTCTGACTTACCACATATTCTGTTTAGAAGAGTACCCCTCTCCATTTTTCTGTCTTATCCAGCCAAGGCAGTAAGTTCTTTTACTGCTTTGTTTTCTCAAAGTATTGTTTGCTCCTCTGGTAATTTAATTATTCTGGGTTTAAATGAGTGTCTGCCCGACAGGGTTCATCAGAAGTTCCTTCCACAGACCCTCAGTGAGCAGGTCGCCCACCCATGACCATGTCCAATTTGTAAATGAAGTACATTTATGATTTAGATGCTAATGAGGGTTGATATTCGATTAACTCACCTAATCTTAGCTCACTGTCCAGAGACAGAGGATTCCAAGATGTACTGTAAAAACTATCCATTTTAACAAACCATCAAGTTCTTTTTGCAAGAAATAAAACATGAAATGGTCAAAGAGCTTCAAAAGAAGTAAACTTTTGCTTAGTTGAAGAAAAACTCTGAAGTGACACAAATAGCAAGACTCTCCGAGCATGCTCTGTAGTGTCAGGATGTTGTTGCATAATTTGTGGAAACTAGTTGATTAAAACTGATCTGATTTTGGCAATCAGATGTCTCCGATGTTCTGGGTTACTTCACATCTTGAAAACAAATTATCCAATTGTTTGGCAGAAGTAGTTGAAATTGACATCCATTCAGTATCTGCTTTCACATTAAAATTTGGAATAATACATCCTAATTGTGGCTGTTGAAGAGGATTGCTTGAGTGCTGTAATAATGAGGTATTAGTTATATCACAAATGTTGGGCAGATGAAAGAAGCACAAAAAAAAGCACTGATGACTTTTCTGGGTGGAAATTTTTCTGTTTCTCTCTCCACGCACAAAGTTTGAGCCTCCTAAATGCCCAGCTTTGTCGATGTGATCGGTCTAAGTTTGCTCATCATAAATAAAGACAGCCAGTTCGACCAGTAACTTCAAAATATTTTTTCCACAGACAACTTCACACATTTGTACTACAAACTACCTGGCATGACAAGTCAGCGTCTCTTAATTGGTCTTTTACTTCTATAAGTACGTCATTTATTTTTCCCATGTTGCACTCATTGTCACTACTAATTTTGTTTTTTGGGTTTTTTTAGAGGACAAAAGTTTATGTCAAATCTTTTGTGTCACATACAGTCAAAACATTAAAAGAATTATCCTGTGACACTTTATCAAAGTTCAAACAATTAATCCACTCCTTTAGTCTGTAACAACACGATACTTCTCTCATACTTTCATCTCTAATAATAAGGCAAAGAAACAACAGATTTAAAGCACTTTAAGACTTTACCTCAATCCTTAGACAACGGTGATGAAATTGATGAGGAGCATGATGATGAGGATGATGAAGAAGATGAGTAAGATGATAATGAGCATCATGTTTACAACGACGACGCAAATGCCGTTGCTATGATGATTTAATTACACGGCAATGATTTCTGGAGGGAAAAGCAGAATTGAAGAGAATGATATTTTTGCTATTTTGATGTTAATCACATTATACTGTTTCCAGTCTATCCAAACTCTGTTTTGTTCTGTGTAGATTGGCTGGCATAGGTGCAACATTTATTATTCATCTTCTGATCATTTCACACCTGGCATGACAAGCAAAGCTCAAGAGGCTTTGATGCTGCTCTCACACACATGCACAGATGCAGATGGAAAAGGGAAAAAAAATCTTTCGAGAGGTTGCTTTCACATGTGAATTTTGCTAAGAGTACATCTGCATGCGAATGAAACTGAAAGTGAAATCCACCTTGTAATAAGATATTTTTTGGTTAGTTTTTGAGACAGAATGTCTACCTGTCTACCCGAGTCAGCTTCTCGTCTCACAGGAACTTACAAGTCTTTTTATTACTTTTAATATTATTATGATTAATCCAAAATCAGATAGTCTTTAAATATGACAATAACACAACAAGAACATCACAAAAGTGGTAGAAACTGTTTCGTAGCAGAGGCTGACTGAAATTACCACTGAAAATGTAATCTAATAACAGTATTTGATCTGTTTCAATCATTGTTCATTAACTTTATAATAACTACTACAAAACAACAAATAACATAATTAAAGCATTGTATGGGTTGGGATTTTGGCTGAAAACATTTCAGACAACTGGCTCATATATTTACAAATTTCCCAGCTTTTATTTTTATAGTCTTTTATTTTAAAAACTCTTTGTCTGAAATGATTACCTTCAGCTGAAGTGTCCACTTCAGGGAACAACACAACATCATAAAAGATATTGTTTTCTCTGGCACAAAACCAGAAGAGATTCAGCTCTTCAGTAGTCAAATCAGTTGTCAAAGAGGTTGATATTTAAATCATTTTATATGAGTACTCAATAATCAGTTAATCACAGCAGCTCCATACAGCTCAGATTTAAATGTTACTTACGCATAAGCGGCTACCTCAGATAATAACACAACACCTCCACTTCAAAATATACATTTGCTTGAGAAATGGCGACTATCTACTACAGTTCATCCAATCATAGTTAAATACTGATGACCAAAAATAGTGGAATTCAAGTATTAACAAGTCCACTTCAGTTATATCTTTTGAGAGAAGAGTATATAATATCATAGTTGCAGAAAGCCATTTTCTTGGCAGAAGCACCAAATGAAATAACACAACAGAAATGTGTGTTGTGTCCCACTGACCTGCCAATGAGGAGAAACTCTCCAACCAGTCCCTGGCGTCTCATAGCCATGAGGATATTGCGGACAGTCATCCCTTCACAGAAACATGCCACTACTCTTGCCTTGGGCAGGTGCGCCCTCAGCCTCTCCAGCAGGCGATCAAAGCTCTGCTCTCCAGCATTGCTCCAGATTTTGCCTGGGGAAAACATGTCAGACAAGCACAAGTCTGTAACCCTAATGACAGGTGTGGAGCTCAGTTTTTTTTTTTTTTTTTTCACTTGGTTGAGTGAAATATTAGCCTTTTTTATGTGGCACAAATGTATGTCCTTTTGCTTAAGTGTCCATAACCTGGCACAAATGCAAAGGCGGAGACCTGTGACCTTGAAGCATGACTGTCATTTTCAGCTATGCCTTCATGTTTGGTGCATATCATCGGCAGATCATTTTAGATTACGTTCAGCACCATCCTGTCGGTGTGGACAGCATTAGGTGTGAGAGGTAGCAAATAGACAAAAACAATACTTGACAGTAGTGCTCTTCTGCGTGCAAAAGCAACACTTTAAAATGGGTGTAAAAATGTTGGTACTTGTCCGTCAGCTTTAATGTTTTACAGCTTGAATCAACAAAAAAATATTGCATTCTTACTAAAAATGGATTTATTAGCTGTCCGTTAAAATCTATAATGATTAAGGTTTTTGGATTTATTGTGATTAAGTTGACCTGACTCTTACCTGAGTGGGCAATACAGATGCCCTCCTTGGCTGCCATGTCCTTGAACGCCTCCATCCCACTTTCACCATAGTTGCCTATTATTAAAAAAAAAAACACACAGAAACACAAAGTTTCAATGGGATGGTTTAATTTTAGTCCACGGATTAAACAACGGTTTTTAAAGAAGAGTTGTGTGAACAGATATATAGAAAGAGAAAGAGTCAAGGTGCTCTTTTATTATTTTTAACAGTCAAAAGACCTGATCCGCTCTTATTATGAAAAACTTGGCTTCTGCAGTAACTCGTCAGCTTCTCGACTACACAGAGCAGCTCAAATTTATGTCAGAGAGACCATCTTCCCACTGTGGCACCCCATTCTTTGCCAGAGAAAGTGGGTGACCTGGAATTTATGCTAATGAAAGGTTGTGCTCACTGGCAAAGAGTATAATAGGATTCCCCACTCTAATTTCTCATCTTCCCGACTTTTATCTTATTCCCTTCTCTGAGTAGATCTTACTATAAAAACACACTTGCTTTTTTTTTCATTTAGCTGATCAAAATAAAAGATGTCTTTTTTTTTTCTTTCTGATGCGTTTACTGTGAATAATTGATGAGAAGGAAAAATAATATTTTAAGGAGAAAAGAGAAATATGGTGGTGGTAAAAGGATGGAAAAGAAGGAAAGATCTGAAAATAATAGAAAAGAAAACATACATGTAGAAAAGGTAAAGAAATATGTAAAGAAAGTAGATGAGGTCCCACAATTCCTGATCGGCACATATCTCATAGTGTGCATGCGAGTGTGAGTGTGTGCGTGAGTGTGTGTGTGTGTAGTCAGGGCAGTGATGAGGGTGGTGGAGTGAAGTGTGAACTCCTGTAATTAGTGTCTCAGTGAGAGGAGTCGGAGACAGATGGTACAGATCATCCTTCCCCTGTGCACTTTGAAACACGTGCACAAGTACGCATTCATACTGGTGCCATTATCAAAATCAATAAAGCTCATAACTTACTTCACTCTGGACTCACCAGGGATTTATGTGTGAGACCTCTTTCTCTTTCTCTCAGTAAGCCTGCCTGAGGTCTCCTCATCACACAGTTTCTGTCTCTCACGTACAAGCCCACTGTCTCTGTGCTTCTCCAAATTACTAGCACACTGTCCCACAAACACGTTTATCTCTCACCAATACACGCCCCACACACACACATTGACCTGTTTGACACAGGCTACAATTACACAGGGAGTCCCTCTGTCCTCTCTTCCTAAAGACCCAAATTTACTTTGATTACAGGTTTCTTCAAGCAAATATTCTCATTTTCCTGATGCAAACTCATTTGAAACTCAAAATAAGGCAAAGTCAGCATGAAGTCACAAATAAGGTAATGTCATATCTGTAATTAGATCACATTAAAAATAACAACATAATGCATTTTTTAAAAGAGCCGAGAGCTTAGGCTGACCAGCAAAAAGAAACTTAAAACAATTTTTTTCTACATATTGAAGATTATGACTCCAGCTTTTGATGGATGGCATTAAATTGATATCAAATGGCTTTACCAGCTCCTAAATGAATTTGGATTCAATACTGAAAAAAATAAGTCTAAAGAAAAATTCAACTCAACACGATAAAAACACATACATGTATATCCCTATTTAAATTTATTGTCACTTTTTTTCTCACTTATAGATAGAAATATCAAGTGCTCCACAAATAAGTGCAAAAAGGTCGCCGTCAGTCACATTATGTAACAAATCGCCTCATACACAGGATATTTATCTCATTCACACATGTGGTACTTTGTTTTATCACCTTCTTCTGACACAAACAACTGAGATCACACATTCACAGCCTCTTTCTGCTATGGCCCCTCCATCCCTGTCTTATTTCAAGGCTGTTATTATGCAATTCCTTTTGTGTTAATGACTGAGTGGGCAAACACTGGAAAGGACTGAACAAAAATCTGACAGGGGCATCTTTAAATATTTTAGCAGAAGCCATTCAGCAGATTCCCAGGAAGGGAATTCTGAAACTTGAGGCTAAGCCAGTTTCTGTAAATGCATCCCTCTGACCTACGATCACCAAAACACAAAACACTTTGTGTAATTCAGAAACGCAAGAGAAACTAGCCCGTAACACTTTTTGAATTTTCACCATTAGGCAAACGCACCCACACCAACGATGATAAAACGCCCTCCCCTTTTCAGTTCATTATATCCTTCTCTGTCCTTCCCAACCCATCCCACTTTCCTCTCCTTTAATCTTTCAAATGCCGCAGAAGATACATATGTGAAGGCCATGTTTCGCTCCAGTCGGAGGGAGGGAAAGAGATAGAAAGATGATGGACACCGAAAGGGAGACGAAACCAAGAGATTAGTTTCTCTGGGGCCAAGATCCAAAAAGCCATTAAAGATAAACAGGAAAATGAAATGAGACAAAGTAAGAGGGGAAAACAAGCGTTCAAGTAAAGGAGGCGACAGGGAGAGAGAGTGGGCATCTTGATTAATAGAAAAATTGATCAGCTGCTGTGAGAGCCTGATTTGGTGACACATGTTAAATCCAGTGTCAATAAAAGTCATTGAGCTGAACTGAACTGAACTCAGCAGAGAAACTCAGACTAATGACAAATGGACGCTGCAGAGAAAGAGTGAAACAAAGAAATACCAAACCAGTAGACGATGACAATCTTCTCTTTTGCAACATAGTAAATGCTCAAACCTTGGTGCAGTTAGACACTGAGATTGAACTGACAAAAAAAAGAAAGAAAAAAAAAAGACAATGACCAGTGCCTCCATTTCCTTTTACGGTGTGTGATGCAGCAGGTGAGCATCCTTAGGTGCAGACCTGTCTCCTCAAAGATGCTCTACACTTAATTTCACAGTGTTAGACATCTCCTGCCTCTTGAACCATAACCACCGCCGTAAGCAGATCAAAATGACAATGTTTACGACACCACAGAGCTCAATAACAATTCATTTATTCACAAGCTTGCTTTATTCACAAACACTTTTTTCTTTCCAGCGCCCCTTTTCCATTCCTTTGATACTCTTTTGATACTGTTTCACATCACATTTTATGAATCACAGTTCATCTAAGTTACTATTGTTCTTTGCATTTACCATCTATTGTCTTTGGTGTCTGATCAGTTTGACCTCATTCTGTCTCAAACACTCTCTGCGGCAAATTGATGGTTGCAGAAACCGCCTACTATTTCTGTGTGGTAGATAATCTTCTTCAATAGTAATCTAATTCATAAGTTGATCTGCAGTTATGTTAAATGAGAATACATACTGTCTTAACCCAATGGCGAGTGAATCTCAGTGTGTCATCTAACGTTACATTAAGCAGCCAAACCCAAACACATTTATTTTAAAGGGAAATTAATGCCTAATTATGAAGTTATATCCTTGTTACTCAGCTGAGTTTTTATAATACTGTTTATGACTTGAGTGTAATTTCTGTACTGGAAGTATCTATTATTCAGTTTCGTGTATATCAGTTTCCCTCCAGATGCAAAATGTTAATGCAGATCATTAATGAGTCTCCATAACACCACCACCTAATCTTTTTATGATTCTGCAGCTTCTGTATGGTCTCCTATCTATCCCATGCACTCCACATCAAAACACACACACACATGCACACACATTCACTGCTGCACCCTTTTTGGCATTATTACTACTCGTTCCCCCATTCTCTCCTACTCTCTTGTTCCTCCACCCCAATTATCCTTGTTCCTTTTTCTTCTTCAGAAAAACTGTCATTTCCTCTATTTTCTCCTCCAGTTTTTCAAATTATTTCTCTCGTCTCCGCCGCCCTTTCCACTCTTCCTTTCGGTGTCTGAGGGAGCCTGCATGTGAGAAGGCAGCATCTAACCTTGGGAGCCACTTCCAAGGTTAACCCACTTGTCTGCGCGAGTACAGAGCTCAACTCTTATCTGACACATTTGCACACAACAACAAACACTCCTAAAATTTCTATGCAGATAAACACAGGAATTATCTTTTTATTTGGATTACTAGTCAAGTTCACATATTAAAAAAAAAACACATATCTGGAAATCGTTCACTGACGGAGAGAGAAAATGTCACATGCAAGACAAATATTGTGTCTAACACCATAATGTTGTTAATATGCAGGGGACGTTGTCTGTAACCATTCATCTGCATGAACCAGCTAAGGCAGATTTTCAAATATGCACCGACTACTGACTGAAATCATCTCATTTTCAGTTTGACCACCTCTGGGAGAAGATCAGCTGATGAAGTGTGAAGAAATCAAATCACTGATTCATGATGAGAATAGTCAAAGATTGAAATTTCTACAACCTGTAAAATGAAACAAAATAACGCTCTTGAGAAACAATAAACCTATCTAGCATTTAAAACAACATCGCCTTGCCACACATGGCCAGAGTCATGAACCTAACAAGCACCGAGAGGTTAAAATTAAATCTAAGAAACACATAGAAGATTGGCATAAACAATAAAAGGAAGTAAAACCATGCAGAGTAAAAACAAGGAACTCCTGGCAAGGGATGATCACTCATTTTCTGTAGGTGAAGATTTTTAATATATCTCCATCATTGTGCTCTATTACATTTCTATACGTTTGCTTCTTTCCTGCTGTCTGCGCTCACAATCAATGTATTTTATCACAACCAAATTCCCAATAAAACTGCTCTGATTCACACACTTTATGCTTCTTATTACATATGGTGAAACAAATCGGAATAATGAACTATCAAGATCAACTAGTAGTCAGTATCAAAGCATTTTGAGACTGTTACTCAGCTCTTCTAAAGTCCTGATTTTAAAACCGCAGCATCATCTGGTTCACCATTAATCATGTCCCTGTTTGATTTTAGTCATATTTACATGTATGATGGTTACAGAAAAAACAGTCAAAAGTGACAGAATGTCTTGATATTTTATTTCCAAACGCTCCTGATGTGCAGGAAGAGAAAAGTACTTCTGCAGCAGGAGAAACTTCCCTCTTACAGGGAGGTAGTGAAGATGTTTGTCCTAAAAGTTACCAGATTTGTTGAAAGTCACAATTTTGATGAGTTTCTAAGGACGTCTGAAAATCAGATAAATATGAGGACTGGGGCTCTAATAAACACCATCAGGTAGTGTCGGTCTCTTTTCACAGTGCAACATTATCGCTTGCGGATTTGTTTTTCACGAGGTGTGAAAATCGATATATGGCATGACAGAATATAAACAGGGTGAACTGCATGAGTTTGCACTCCACGTGTTAAAGTGAGTCCTGTGATTTTACAATGACAAGGTTAATATTCAGGTGAAACTCTTAGAATAAGAACATATTCAGACTGATGCTACAATCAAACCATGTGTACTAACAGCTGAGGTGTGATGATGATGATGATGAGTGTGTCAGCTAATGGATGAAGTGTTTTTCTTCCTTTTGGTATAACAATATTTCAGAGAAATTGATTTAGACCCACCAATGCTATTGACTAGGTGCTAAAATGATCCCAATCTGCAAATCTGAGGATATGAAGTCTGCAATATTCTATTTGTCACTAATGCTAATGGTCCTTATACAGTCATCTAAAGTTAAAATGAACAGCAAAGACTATTTGGACGGTTTCTATACTTTCAACAACTCCAGCAGAGTAGAATCAATGATCTATAGACTAACTACAGCAATCTATGTAATAATACAGCTATAAATTAGCTGATTGAGATCCATTTCAGCATCAAACATTTAGGCCATTTTTGGATGCAGATTTTCTGTTATTTATAGAGACAGACCATTTTTTTCTTGATCAATACCCTACTTTTTTAAAATCTGACCTTACTCCCTTTTTTAATTGTGTTTTTTAATGACAATAATTATTAGCATGGAAAATAGATTGTAAAGCCAAAATAAAATTTTGCAGCTGTCTTACTCTTATTCAGGTAGGAGGGTTAAATCCAGTCATTTTTCATCTCACCTGAAAAATAGCAAAGGTTGCTGCTGTTTTTTGTGCTGACTTTACAGATCCTCAAAATTGAGTAACGCCCATAAATCACACACATATAAACTGATGTCAGTGGGATCTCTAGATGTACTTGCAGTCTGTCCGAACCTGAACAGTGAGTTTTATGTGTTGAGTCGTTTTTTGCTACACTATAAACTGTATGTTTGACTTCCTCAAATTCAATCTCACGATGATGTCACAAACCTCTCTCTCCAATGCAAGCACATGGGTTCTTGCTACCTTTATGTAACATACTTAAAAACATGAACACCACACCACTAACACAATCACTGTAATTAAATTTAAATGCAGTCCCCAACAAAGCCAGATGTTACAGTTCTTGATCTAGCACAGAGTGTGTGTGTGCGTGTGTGTGTCTGTGTCACTTTCAGGTTTAACATGATGGTTAAATGCACACAGACTATCTGTAACATCTCACACCAGTAAACCAAAGAGTCAAAGAGGACTATTTCAGATTATTTTGGTAGTTATAACAATTCAAGTAAAAAAATGTCATTTTGGCAAAGACATTTTGCTCAAAATAAGACAATTTTGACAACATTTTTGGAATATTAGGCTTATTTCAAGAGAGGTTGTTTTTGCAGTGTAGTAAGAGACTAAACAAATAAATATAATCAATGAAAAGTGTTTTCCTTTCCTCATGAAATTATTTTCCTCTGTATGTACGTAATCTTTCCATCATTTATCTTCTGAGTATTTAAGCCTTTATTTTGAGTACTTTAAAAACAGAAGCAGCTGATTTCTCCGTCTTCATTGGCTCACTGTTGCTCATCTGTTTCTCGTAAACGTATGTATACGCTCCAGCCAGAACCTGCTGATGTATTTCCCCATTTTTTGGACATATCAGATTTTTGGCTGACATAGCAGAAAAAAACTAATTACTTTCTTTTCATAAACTGTTCATACATTCATCTCTTTAAAAATTCACTTCTCCTTCACTCTGTGCTGCAGTTTTGCTGCAGCGCTACAGATCTCTTCAATTAAATTTCTCTCCTCGATCCCTTCTTTTCTTTGAAATGATCAAAGGGTCCTGACGGAAAGTTTGAAGGAAATTCTTTTTGCTTTTCACCTTGGCTGCAATTTCTGAAGCACTTCTTTTCCTTAGAAGATCACATTTTTTCACAAATAAACATTTGAAAGCCCTTACGTGTGGCCTTTACAAAATATTGGCATAAATAAAAGTAAAGGGCCAAGATGACAAGAAGACTGAGTCTGAACATAAATACTGGAGTTTAAAGATGTAAACAGTCGTACCTTCAGTGTGGATGGCGGAAACGTAGGACCAGTTGTATCTCTTAACAATGTCCACCATAGCGCGTGCCTGCTGGGCGTCTGAAGGAACCACCCGCATAAAATATTTGTAGAGGCTCTGAAACAATGGAGATAAAATGAGAGACAAACAGTCATACAGCAGCAAGAATGACATTTAGTGAAGTGGATAATGAATAAATTTACATAATTAAGTTAAAATTACATTTAAGCGCCAGTAATCAATTTCCACTTTATGTGTCAACATCAGTCCAGCTTGAATAAGATTTATCAGCGGGCAAACAGCCTCACCTTATCGCTCAGATCCATACTGGTGGCAGAGTAGGCAATTTGTGGTATGTTGAACAGCTGTAGCAGATTCTGCACCTGAATGGCCACCGAGCTTGACCCCGGTCCAATTAAACCCACAATGGGTTTCTTTCCCCGCATCGGAGTAGCAGACGGATCTGAGCACTTCATTGTTCCTCCGCCTCCTCCGCCCCAAGATCCTCCCCCGCCCCATTCCTCAGCCTCGTCGGAGGACACCAGCGAGTCCCGTATGAACTCAATGCTCTGCTCCAGAGCCACAGCCGAGTGCCAGCAGGAGTCACGGATCTCACAGCCCAGGCTGATGTTTGGAAGGATGTGTGCGTCGGCGTTGATGCGGTCCAGAGTGTACATCATGGCCTCCACCCTCTGGATGCCATACTGCTCTCGCACAGCACCACACTTGCGCTCATGTACCTGCGAAGACAGGTTAGAAAGAGAAACTGTATCAAGTCGATCTGGAGTGACATTTACAGAAAAGTGAAGACTTGCCTCGCACTGCATTGAGTTGTATTTACATAATTTTATAATGCACAAAGTATATGCTGAAGACAGACATAAAAACACAAAATCACCTTGTCAGCGGGAGGCTGATGATGGACAGAGAACAGAGCTCCAATGATGATGTCACCAGGCATGTGTGCTACAACTCGCCTTTCATTGGACTGGGCCGAGTCGATTTGATCAAAGCCCGCCCAGATGGACAAAACTAGCAGCAGACAAAGTATCATCTTGGTCCGTTGAGGTAAAAACCAAAAAAAAAAAAAAGGAAAAGCAGATCTCAGATTTGTTGTGCAGAGGCGTCACAGGGCGTTACTTGTCCGAGGAACACTTTCCCTGCCCATGACAGGAGCTTGTGGCACAGTGGAGGATGTGAAAAATGATTTTAATATACTCCTTTCCAGCTACTCTGTCTTCCCTTGGATGTCAAGGTGGGACAGTCGCTGTAACAGCTGAGGCAGGTGCAGCAGAGCAACCTGGGAAATTCAAAAGAAAATCCAGGCTAAGTCTCGTTGGCTGGAACAATCCCAGGCTCCCCCTGTTAGAAGGCTGAGTTGGTCTCCACAGTAACGGGTGACAGAAAGACATGGTCACATAAACCTGCAAGCAGAAGAGACTATGTTACAATTTGTAAATTTGAACATTTTAACTTCATTTGATGTTCACAAGCATAATAGTCCACATTCTCTCGCTTTGTGTATTAACTTAATCCACTCAATCGACATTATAACGAGAACATGGGAGTCTGCCCTCTTCATTAAACGTTAACGGGTGGGTAGAAGAGGTTCGAATAACCAGCAAGAAGGCAGTAAGATTACAAAAATACAATTAAAATGTACAATTCCTTTCCTTCAGACCTGCCTCTGAAGCCACACCTCCAAATCACACAAACACACAACAGCTGTTCACCAAAGAAAAAGAGAGTTTGACTGACAAGCCAGCGCTCCACTGACTTTCCTAGACGGTGTTTATTAGAGCCCTATATCACTTCCACAGGTGATTAACTTTTTTGTTTTGACATGACAGAATTTAATTGATTGTTTGCTGTAAGTGTGTAAAGAGAATATCAGGTACTATATTGAAAAGTGCTTAAATCTATCTATCTATCTATCTATCTATATACATACATACATACATACATACATACATACATACATACATACATACATACATACATACATACATACATACAT
>JAOWBL010000023.1:3016551-3045436 GCA_028564865.1 Zenarchopterus dispar
ATATATATATATATATATATATATATATATACATATATACACACACATATATATATACATATATACACCTACATAAGGCTTCTCTACAAACAATATAGTACCAAAGTTAATGTTAGCAAGCAATTATTTTCTACTTTTTTTATAAACCGAGTTTTTATCCATGAGTATAAAACAAAAATTTGTTTTCTTCATGACTATATTCCTGGAAATACTAAAAAGTATCTGCTGTACTTTAACCTTTAAGAGCTGGTTAACAAATGTTATAGCTGCTAATTGTTAGCATGCTAGAACCGTTATTATGCTAATGCTAACGTGCTAATTTTAACATTTTCATACGATATAGCTGCCGTATCCTCTGTAAAATTTTCAAAAGTCAGTACTACAAAGATAGAAATATATGAAACCAGCAGAAATGAAAGTAACATCTATAGTTTTGTCACATTTAGCCGTAGCTCCTGTTTTCTTGTAGCCGAGAAGCCTAGACGTACCGTTAGCAAATTTAAATAAATTTGCTTTGCAAGTACATCTTTCTAGATGTAGGTGTGATCAGTTTTCTATCATACTTTTACAAATAAGGAAAGCCATTCACAGCATATTGCCTGATGGTGTAAGTGTTACAAAACTGACTTATTTTTGTTTTATTAAGCTTTGACACATTATTCTGAGTAGGGTAATGTATTATTGTGTTGTGAGGGTATTTTGAGCAGTGTGTTGATTGAGGTGAAGCAGAATTAGCTTGTTGTTTTGAGCCAGGGGGGATGTTGTTGGAGCATGTCTACCTGTTCATTCATGCATAGCTAATAGTGAATCCCCAAAGAGCCCTAATAAGGCCTTATCAGCAGACACTGCACACTCTGGCTTCTGCTGTGGTACACATGGCACAAAGCTCTGTCAACACATGCCTGACAGACAAATGAACACGTGTACCTTAAATGACATGTAAATGTAAAATACACAGTGGTGACAGTCATGAAGTAAAGAAGCCAAGTAAAACTTATTTTGGTCAATCAAACCTTCAGCCAAACTCCAACTCTGACCACACACACGTGTTGACATTGAAAGATATCACTCAACCAGGAAATAGTTAGAAAGCGGATGGCCTTGTTGTCTGATGACATTGTTTATTAGTATTGATCCTTTATTTTTATAAGCACTCTTTTGTTTTATCATTCTTAGCCAGTACGTCTGTCCTTTATGCCCATATTTCACTGACTTGTACAGATACAATTATGTTTCATAGGAATATGTCTTTTTTTAATTTTTATTTAATTTCTTTTTCTTCGCTTTCAAACATATGGTTGTCCAATAAAAAGTTCACACACTCGTACTAAATTTGACATAAATAAAAGTGATTTTTTTCCCCCCTCCTTTATTACATATAGTCCTTTGTGCAACAACATGGCGCTAACAACCCTGTATGATCATACTCTCTCGCCAAAAGAGGAAGTCGCAGCTGTTGGAGCTTCAGTCATCCTCCATTTGATCGGGATGTCTAACAAAACAGCCCTTTGCTTTTCTTCAGATCAGTTTGCTTCCAGCTCGGGAGGGAGGAATATTCGTCCCTCTTCATTTCTAAAATAGTCTGAAACAGAATTGTTCAAGTGTATTTGTGAGGAGAACTGTACAGAAATCAGTTTATAAAGAGAGTATAAATTTTGACATCAAAGTTCTGACTAAATATCCATGAAGGTATCTATTGTACTTTAATTTGTGTGTTCTGGTGAACACTGCAGCCTGCTGGTTGAAACGGATCCCTGCACTGCTGCCTCTCCATGAGTTTACCTGAAAGTCCTGGTCAGACAGGTAGACCTCCAGGTGCTGGGGGTCCACTCCCTCAGGTAAAGGGCTCCTCAGCAGCTCCTCTAGAGGGTACTGGGTCTTCATGAGCTGGGCCAGGGCGTCCTGCACCAAGGTCAGCATCACTCGCCCGGGATCACCCTGAAAAAAACAAAACACATGAAGGAAAGAGGTACCTTCACCTATCAGTACCGGCTGCAGTGACAAATGGTTGTTTACGAGGTGATCATATTTTACTTATTAAGCTGAAAATCATCACAAATTTAAATTAATTGTGTTTTGATTGGACTCATCATGTATACTTTGCTTTTGTGTAAAGGTTGAAACATTTCATCCAAGTACTCAAGTACCCTTCGTTTAGCACTTAAAATACCGTCAGTAGCAGTAGTAGACTATCATAATCTTTTAAATGATCCTAACAAGCATGTGAATGTTTCTATGAGAGGTGTCTCTCATTTCCTGTAGAAATGCTCAAGCTTAAGCAGGCAGGATGGTGAACCTGAGTGCCCTTTTAATATCAAGTGTTTTCAAAGATGTTTTCCTGCATGCTTAATATTTTTCAGAATCAATCTTCAATATTTTGCTGTTTTCTGATTAATCTTCTCCCTTGTCTCAGAAATACACCCACACTGAGTAACACTGATAAAGCCAAGTTTGACATTATGGATGTGCAGTTTTCTCCACACACGGCCTTTCATCTGTGATTAATGTGTTTGACAGCCAAGACTCAGAAGTCTATCGGTGGTTGAAAATCTCTTCTATTTAAGATAAATGTGGAGACTGCTGCATGTTTGTGTACACCTTGTCCAAAATTAATTAAAATAAGCAACAGTTAAGTTGAAAAAGCATCTCGAGGGCTAATGAGGCACTAGTGCTTAGAACAGTATTATTACTTGCCAGCAAAATGTCAAAAATATCAAATACACAGTTTATCTGATCAATTAGTGAAGAAAAATGGCTTAAGGAGCTTTTATCTTACTAGATTACAAATAAAAGACCACAGCTAGCAGCAGAATATCCTGTTAAATGATGTCAGTCTGTGAACGTCTGAGGGTGTAACTGCATGTGTTTGGACCTGTGTGTGAGGTCCGAGGCTCCGCTCCCAGCGGGGGAAGACGTTCGTGAAGGTGAGAGGTTCCGACCCCTCCAAGATGAGGTAGGCCTGTGGAGGTCTTCTGGGGTTTAGCTCTAAGATGCAGAGCAAAAGACAGAACATTGTGAAACTCAACAAACTTCCTTTTTTTGGGACACTTTGTCAAGAACATCCCCCCCGCCCCCCTGACCTTTGCAGTACTGCAGCGCCGTCTGCATGGCAAACTTTCTCTCGTCATGCCAGAGGCTCCAGGCCGAAGCTGAGCTCTCCGTCTGCTCAGGCTGACCTCTCTGCCACAGGTAGACCTCCAGCCGGTTGTCAAGCAGGAACAAGGCTAATGACAAAGGGGAGAGGAGCCAGTCAAGTGGAATTAGATTCTGGTTTATTTGGATGTTTTGAGACGTGGAAAAACATCCTACAACAAGAATGAGCTCATTGATGAATGATGGTGTGGGTGAATATGCTGCAAATTTTCAAACTTTCATTTCTAACATGATCAGTTTAACGTCTAGCTAAGAGTTAACTAAATAAAAAAAAAATAAGATGTGTTAAAACAGAGTGTGTTTTCACCTGGTTGTGGCACAGAGTAGAGGCTGTCCTGGAGGAAGGGCATCGCCATCACCAGTCCCGACAGCCGCGTGGGACTGCAGAGCTCCTCGGCCTGAAATCTCCCAGAGGAGGAGCTCAGGTGAAAGAGACGAGGTGTGAAGTTGTACTTTCCTGGATCTGTCAGAGGAGAAAAACTTTGCCTTTTACTGTGATTTCAGTAACACAGAGGAAGTGGAGGAAGTGTTTGTCATGTTGCACCTTGCAGCATGCAATCATAGGCCTTCCTGTCCATCTGTCCCAGCGCTGTCCAGAAGTCTGCAGGCTCTGAACCTTCCTCCACTAGATGCACTTTCACAGGACTGCTTAGACCCAGCTCTGGTGGACACCTGACACAGGCACACACACACACACAAAAAAAAAGCATAAACATAAAACTGAAAACTCATCATCTGTAAGAAAAAAAAAACTAAAAAGTAAATATTTCTGTCTTACATTTCAGTGATTTTCTCCACCGCTCGCTTGCTGACTTCTTTGGTGCTGCTTTGAGCTTTACAGCCAGTCCAGAGATACAGCACCCCCTGCTGGCCGTTTAGCAGGACTACAGAGCCTCTTGACCTCAGACCTGCACAGCAGCAGTCCACCTCTAACAACAAACCCTCCTCTGGGAGCTCCCCTCGTACACAGAACAGGCGCCAGTTAGCTGTGAAAAAAATATAAATAAAAATCAGTTTAGAAAACATGAAATAGGGAAACTGGAAATGTGCAAGCCGAGGCTCAAACTGATTTTACTGCACCTGCACTGGTGGAGGCTTCCTCTCGTTTTCCCTTGTGAATGACCAAGCCTCCTTGGAAAAGCTGCAGGAAACACGGGGGCTCCTTTCCTTGAGGTACGACCACCTACAGAAACGACACAAAAAAACACAAAGACTGAATAACAGAAGTTCTGCTAGACTCCTACTGAAAGCATAAAAATCCTTTATTTTTCTGAGGATTGCTTCTTTCATTATTGCAATAGTGTTTCTCAGTTTAAATGATTTTATTTAACCAGTGAATGTTTACTCAGTGTGTTATTTATGGAGCTCTTCAGATACAGCATCTAAAGCATTTTTCACACAAAAGCTCTATATTTTTTCCTATTTTCCCACTTTTTAAGGTTTTTTAAATCTTTTTTCCCCAACAACATATATTTTCAGTTATAAATGATGCAGCTCACATGGAATAGTCCCATCAATACCTGGCATGAAATTTAATGCATATAATTACATATATAGCTGAAATGGAAGGAAAAATCCAGTTGAACTGATGAAAAACTGGAAACTGAATGAGTTGTTGTCAGGCATTGATGGAGCATGACTTCATCCTCTCCAACCTAGCTGATCAAAGCGCTTTTGAAATCTTTGCTTCAATGTCATTGATCCAAGCTTCTTTAATGTGTGAAAAGGAGTTTATCAGAGGCTGGTAAACTGTGAAATCGAGTGTATAGAGGTGGGATTTTTAAGCTGAAGATTATGGAGCCATCCTGGAAGGGTCTAGACTCAAAGCAAAATATTGACTGTCTAACAAAAGTTCAGGCTTGCAAACACTGAAAAAAAATAATAATAAGAGGATTAAATGGAAATTGAAGTTGGAAAATGGGAAAAATTTCTTCTCAGTGTAGAGATCTTAAATGACATCTGAAATTAGAGGGGGTGTGGAGGATAAAGGGATGATAGACTCATAAAAGACAGGTATGAGAAAAATCATCTTGAAAGAGCTATACATATTTAAAGTATTAGATTGAACTATTATCGAGAGAGGCATAATCTTGAGTTTGTCAAATATTTCCAAATAGCTAAGTTTAAAGAGGAGCTGAGGGTTTCTGGGAATAGTAATAACTAAACATTAAAAAAAAAAAAACTACTCAGTCGTAGTTCAGACTGGTAAGTTATCCAAAAAGAATGAATTCTCAAACCCATTAGACATTTTTCATGGCCTTATATAAAATAACTGTTCCAAATTTATTCATCTTCTTGCAGATCTTTTCTGAACTTTGGATTTTAATTTTTATGTGGCCTATCACACTCAAAGTTGAACTTTTATCTCTTCAGTGTCTATTTTTCTTTTATTAATTTATGGTGCATTGATCCTTGGCCCAGTCTGACCTGAGAGTCCTCCTGGTTGCTCATCCCTATAGAGAGGAAAGCCGCCGTGTCCCGTCCGCTCACTCTGGAGTGCCGCCCTCGCCACAAGAAGAAGGCGGTCCTCTGCTTTGATCCGGGAACCTTCTCGCACTCATTTAGGCTGATTTTATTATCTAAAAAAAGAAAAAAAAAGGGAATCATCAGTATAAGTCAAAGGTTTCCAAGAGATGCTGTTATCCAGGTCAGCAAGTCCTGACCAACATCGGTGATGCTGTAGGTCCAGCGGATGACGTAGGAATCTCCTTCATGAAGCTGCCCGATGCTGTCCACTGGGGTTTCACTGTCGTCAAACTCCTGGACGTGCCAGGTATCCACGGCAACTGTTTTCAGCTCCATCTGATGCCCCTCCTCCAGCGTGATGACACCGTGACCCCTCTGGATGTCCAGCCCGTCCAGCACAGTGTGGACAGAACCGTCTCCTTCTGTCGACCCACCTGACACCAGAGCTTTAGCATCACAGGGACTCAGGAGGTCAGACGGGGATGACTCGGGCTGGGGCGGATTCAGAAAAAGTTAGAAGAAAGTTAATCATATGAACCTTCCTCATTCTGAGGTATTTTACTCAAAGAGGGAAAAAAATTGTTTAAATAAATGTCTATAAAGTTTCCTGCTTTTTAAGATGGATTTCATCCCTGAAGCTGAAATCATTCCTGGTGTTTCTCATCGTGTTTGAGAATGAAATGCATTTATTATTCCCGGCCAGCCTTTCCCACAAATAATGAACTAGCTGTGCTGGTATTGGCTCAGCCGTGTGATTATTGCCTGAACCAGTGAACTGTGTGATTAACCTGCGTCTCATCCTTCACGGAGGCGTCCTCCTCTCCTCCTCCGCTCCCGCGTGTCCAGTCTTCAAACTTCTCCCTGAACAGAGACGTCTCGTTGCCCTCAGAGACGACGGCGAGCAGGGCCCAGCCGGGACGGCCCTCTCCCCTCCTGGTGACAAAATCACGCCAGCAAAGCAATTTAAGAAAACATCACGCAAACTGGACTGAGCGGTGCTAGCGAGCATTTGAAAAGCACGCAGGCCTTTTGAGAGCTCTACTTTTTTGTTTCCAGCAATGTGGACGTACAGGTGAATGGTGGGGTTGCTCTGAGTGGGATCCAGGGGGTTGACCCGGCAGTTGCTGTAGTCGTACGCCCCGGCCCACACTTGGTGTGTCAGCTGGAGGGCGACGCTCCTCCTCCTGGGGGAAACATCCCGCCCGTGCCAGAGATACACCTCACTGCCGAAATCAAACACCAGAGCCTGATGGGAACACAAGAAATCGAGCACGGTGAGCTGCTAAACCCCTCCTGGAGGTTCAGTCATCTCAAATTGACAGGCGACAGACAAGTGGGCAGAAACCATCAGGTGAACAAGGACTCAGACCTCGGTGGAGCTCAGCAGGGTGGTGCTGGGGATGGAGGCCCAGGCCTGTTCATGAGGCACCAGTCTGTTCTCCACCAGCCTGTACACACAGTTGGACTCCACCACTCCCTGCTCGTACAGCTCATCCTGCTCTGGCGGACCGGCTCCTAACGACACAAGCAAAGCATCAAGCATCTCATTTAGTCCATGTTTACACCAGCGAGCAGACGAAATCACAATCACACAAATGTTCTTCTCACCTCGGTACTGCATTTTCCCTCCCAGATCACTCCAGAAGTCTGCAGCCACATCGCCGTCAGAGTTCAGCCCCTCTTCCAGATGGACAACGTGGGGCGCCAGACAGCCGAGGTCCCTGTGGCTCTGGATGAACGATGCCAGCTCAGAGGCCTGAAAAATCAAAAAGTTCGTGATCCCACCATGAAAACAGGCATATGGTTGTTAAAAATCCGCAAATGCACAAAAAAAGATGTATTCACTGCACAAAAATGCTCATTGAGACGATAAATACTATATAAATTCTATATTCTATATTCTATAGATGCTATATGTTTTTTATACTGCAAAAACTCATTTCTAAGAAATTAAAAAAGCCTTGTTTCAAGGAAAATTAGAAGAATATTTAAGACTTTGCTAGATTTTACTAGTTTTAGGAATTTTAGTCGGGAAATATTTTCTTACCCATACGGGAGAGATATTTTTGCTAAAAATAGAACAACTTTCACTAGATTTAGGAATATTAGACTTATTCTTAGAGGGGGTGTTTTTGCAGTGCATCCTCAACTTCTATTTGAACGAACATCTCGTGACATGTGAAAAGTTCTTTAAATGGGTCCACAAGCTTTAATTTTCTGCAGGTCTGACAGTGTCAGAAACGCTGCTACCTTGGCTCTCTCCTGCTCGTTGGCAAACTCTCCGCTCCACGTGATGCATCTCTCCGGCGTGACCAGCAAGAAGCAGTCCCCGCTGTTCAGCGACCTCGCCGAGGGCTCGACCAGGCGGACCTGGACGTGCCGCCTGCCTGTCATCAGAGGCACGGGTCAAAAATAAACACCTGAACACAAACAGCCACACAGATGGGCCAGATCTTTCCGGACCTTTTATGTGAATGAGCATCAAGCTGCTGAACGGGGGATGAGACGCGATGGCCTCAGCATCGGAGGAGCAGGTGTAGTCCTCTGAGGAGACAGGATCTGCTCTAGAGGAGTTTTTACACTCTGTGGAGACAGAAAAACACTTAAGATGAAGTGGTTGATGAAGACAAAGAAAAGAAAAAGAAGTAAAAAGTGAATGGAGTCACTTTTCTCTGCTTGGCCCCTCTCCTCGGCAGCTGTGTTGACTCTGTCCCCCATGTAGTCCTGCCTGATGTCCTCTCTGGCTGCCAGAGCCCTCAGAGGGTTCCTGGAGCCCTGAGTCCGACGGGACGGACGCACCGCTCGCCTGTGCTCCGCGACCGCTGACGTCAGTCTGAACACAGTTGAAGTTCGGTTAAGTTTCACTTCATCCACAACTAAAGGAAAATGTGATGTTTTAAACTATTTAAATCAGAGAAAAGCATCGATGGGGATGTTTTTTCTCTTAAAGGTTTCAGAAAATGAACAGGGATTTAACTACAAATCAGTGAATTCTAACAGTAAGTTCTGTTTTTTTTATGCTAAGATTCGTGATGGTAACATAATCATAGATTATATTGTCACAATTTTATATATGGAGAACTTTCCATTGAAATAAATAAAGAAACAAATGTTCATCATAATACTGTCATACTTTGATTCAATGTTTTTCATGCAGAGCTGCAACTCGTTACCACATTCATTTATAGTTTGGTTGTAATGGTGCTTTTGTGTGTCTCATCCAGCATGACGTTCATCTCCTGATGGGGCGACCCTCGCTGGACAAATTAGAGGGTTGAGTTGCGACTAAGTGTGATCCCTGATCCGCTACGTTGAGTGTTGGGCACAAAGCAAACAGCTCCGTCCCATAAAACTAACTTGTTACAGAAATACAGCATCTAAAGGATCCAACATCAATGAGCTTAAACATCTTCTGGGAAGGTCATTAAGTTAGTGTTAGGGACAAAAATCAAAAGGAAACCCCTCACAGGACGGTGGACATTATAAAAGTCAAGCAGAAAAGGACACTAACTTCTAACTACATACAAATCCTGAATTATAAGACTCAAGGAGAGACAATTATTAAATATGGATATTTAATTAATCAGTTTTTTAATTGGGAACTGCCCTTTAAATCCTGCATGAATCAAAACACTGAAGCTTCTGTCAGAAGCATCTAACACAAGGAGGTGTGCATGTAGCTGTGATAACTGGTGCGGTTCACTCCTCTCAGGGCTGCTGTGAGATGTTTCAGCACATGCGCACTGAGGTGTGGAGGGGAAACCTCAGGTATCTGAAGTCCTTGTTTTACAGTCATGGAAGGTTTTGGCATTCCTCTAACAGAGCGTATCTAAAGCATGCTGCTTCCTTTTATTCTTTTTTTTTTCTTCCTTGCAGTCTGTGGTGTACCGTAACCACACTCACATGGGTGTGCTGCTCTGGCAGAGGACGCCCAAGTCCTGCTCGCTCTCTGTGGCAGCGGCTCCTCCACAAGCTGTGGGGATGCAAGCGGGAGGAAGCGGCCGATCGCTGCCGAAGCCTCCGTCTGTCTTGCTGGATTCATCGGCGGGCGTTTCCTCCCTCGCCTCCGGAGAACCCTCTGGGAGCGAGGGGCTCCGCGGAGCTGCAGGAGAGACAGGTGACAGCAGGAGTTAACATGACGCATCGCGATCGTCCTTGTGCGCACCATGTCTGCCGAGCAAAGCAACGAGCGAGGGAAAAGCTGCTCTGACCTTCACACGTGCTCGCTGGAGTTTCAGTGGACTGGGTCTTCTTGTAAGACAGATCGCTGCTGTCTGATTCAGGCAGTCCTTCACCTGAAGGTTGTGAATGTGATTTAAGTTAGAGGAGCAAACAAAAACCCAGCAGAAAAGTCGCAGAGGAAAAGCCAGAGAGAGAAAACCCACTTCTCCCGACTTTGAGTCCTGCCTCCGGCCCTTCACCTTCATGCTGCGTTTTCTTCTCTTCACCTTCAACCATCTGAAGCTCTTGTTCAGCTCCTTTAGTCTGCAAGAACAAGAAAAAAAGACCTGCCAGGATGCAGGCAGACAACCTGCTCTAAAAATACAAACTGAGAAAATAAATGTCACCTTCTGTCTCCACTGAGGCTGAGTCAGGTTCCTCGAAGGAGAGGAGACTTCCTGGGCCTCGAAGGACAGGTTCGTCTGAGGATAAAAAGTAAATAAAATATAGTACACGGAGAGTAGCAGGTGAGAAGTGCAGACATGCAGGGTGAGGGGAGTAGAGAGGGCGTGGAAAACCTTCTCCTCATTGCTGGTTTGCATCTGAAACTCTTAAATCTACCACAATCAGGTTGCACAGTTAAAACAAACCTGCCGCAGTGTCACTTGAAGAAGCTCAATTTAGTCTCGTTAGTTGGGGGTGGGGGGTGGAGGGGCAAACTTCACACGTCAGTTGCAAAAAGCGGCACACACCTGAACGTGCGTGACAACGACAACCTTTCACCGCATACAAAAACACTCCAAATCAAGTGATCAGCAGCTGAGCTTCCATGCAGCAGCTCACACGGTTACCTGATTGAAACACACGATATATTGGGGCGTAACGACAGAATAGACAGAAGCAAAGACGGGCTCCTGGGGGAGAAGAGACAGGACCGAGGCTCAAGCTGTTTAAAACAATCTATGTCTTCACTGATCGGATCAAGGAAGATCACGGGAAAACCTCAGGAAAGCCTTACCCAGCACTGGAGGCTGACACTGTGGAGATGAGGGTTTTCTGAGTCTTCCTGTGGAAGTGTAAATGAGGCCACACACAGGACAGGAAAACAAAATCACGTATTAAAACTCAAATCAACAGCTGCATAAATATTGATAAAGCATGTACATGAGGTGCGTGTTATAACTGAGATGTTAAGGTCATAAACGGTTGACATTTAACCACCAAGTAATTAGCGTGTTTACATTCCTCATCCCGCAGGACAGTTTCATCTCAGCGTGTAAACACTGACTAGTCTCCGTTTATTTCCCGTAACTCGAGGCTCATCTCACGACATTACGCACATACCAGGTCCAGAAAGCTGCTGATGAGGTGTTATATCTGGTGTCAACGGCACGACAAACAGCCCAATCCACGCTGGTCATTTTCCCATCTCGATTTAAAACTGGCTGGAAGACTGAACCCACTAACCCTCCACGTGACAAGCCTCAATAATCTGAGACTTCTGGTATATCCTGAGACTGGTTATAAGCATTTCTTTTCACTGCCAATGACTTTCGCTGATCTTATCTGAGGCTGTTTATCTGAGGTGCTCTCTCTGCTGTTGGTTTGGTTGTTTCTGACCATAAATGAGACGGACACCAGACTCATTTCACGAGAGGGAAGTTTCACCAAGCATATACATCTGGCTTTACAAAAATTAACCTAAAAGATGAGATATTGGTGACGAATTTTCTTTTTGAAGCAAAAAGCAACTCAAAAAGAAAACGATTAGTTCAAGCTAAATTATTACCTTTAACTACCAAAAGCATGTGACGTATTATCCAGTTAACTTGCAGATCGGTCAGCATCACAGCTCAACATGCACACTTTTATAAAACCACATGCTGATTGTTACCCAGCTGTCAAACTGTCTTCAGATTAGAAACTACACCGTGGAGGATCATGCATCATGTTCTAACTCCAGTGAAGATTTAACAATAAATCAGAACCATTTCTAATTGGACCAGTTCAATCAGCTGCTTACAATTCTCGTCACGGCTCAACGACGAGACATAACACGTGACAGTGTTGTCGCTGTTTGAAGCTGCATCTTAGTCGTAGTTGATGTGGAGGGGTCACGTTACTGAAGCTCGTTTGTTTATTTCCTTATTGAGACTCGGTCCAGAATCGACAAAAGAACCGATAAAGACTCGGAAGGATGAGCAGAGTCGATGGGATCAGTGTCAATAAAATGTTACCTGCTCTCACCCCTGGTAAAAAAGATTGTTCAAATGTGAGTGTTTTTATCCACAAAATCTAACCTTTAATTTAACCCCTTGTTGAATTAAAAAGGGGAAAAAAAAGAAATGTAACTTTCTCATTCATGTAGGAATTAAAGTTAGGTTTGAACCCAGGGATTTCCCATCATTACCACTTTTTGTAGTTAAATAAATACTATAACCAACGTCCATGCTGCAAACATCTGTTTTACAATGAAGCATAAAACCACTAAAAGAAGCTTGTTTCTTGTTGACAGCACACAGCCTATACATTTCCATATTTATCACATTTTATATAAAACATAAAATTGTTGAAATTTCATCCTTTTGTAAACCACAGTTCACCTACCAGTAACTTTGCTTTTATACTTATCAACAGTGTACCTGACCTAATTTGACTGTTGACACATTAATGTTGCATCTGTATTATGGCTCACTGAATGGTAAACAAAGCAAAACAAACAAAATAAATCTTAGAAATGGAAATCAACATTTAAACCCCTGGTGGTGATCACTGGGATTACAGGAGTGTCTTTAGCTGCAGTTCCACAAGTCGCCACTTGGGACATCATTCAAAAGTGTGTCATTGTTCAAAGATGGCCCAAAGAAATATATCGGTTTAGAGCCTCATGCAAAAATCAGTTTTGGACTTTATCTAATTTCTCCTCACATGACAAACATGTATGATTGTGCTTTTTTTTATTAACCAGCTTGTTTGAGTGGTATTAATGCTTTAAATTAGGTTCGTAGCCATTTTGATGTGTTCTGGTCACAACCCAGCGGATGATGATCGCAAAATTATAAACCTGAAGCTTTAAGCCAGTAATTCACAGACTTCAAATACTCTGGTGATCAAATTATGACAAGGACCGAACATAGTTTTTGCCAATATTTTCCAATATTGCAATATTGACAATATTTTCTCAGTGACAATAAAAAGCTATTCTATTCTATTCTATTCTATTTTCAAGTTGCAGAGCTCAGATCTCAGTAGAGATTTTGACTTGATCTTGTGTGATCTGCTGGACAATATCTGCTAAACAGGTTATTAAAGCACCAGATTCTACCTGTTTAGTGAATTTAGGGTGTTACGTAAATGTCTTTATTTTGCTTGTTTGGGCTGCTGGTGATGACCAGGAGACTTCTTCTGCTTTTTCAGACAGAATGATCAAAACTAAATTCAAACTGCTTTCAAAGCAACAGGACGACGAGTTTTTCTCACCACACTTTTGCTGGTGTCGCTCGTTTCCTGCGGTTCAGGTGTGCCGTCTCCCTGGACGACCTGAACATTTCCTTCGTCTGTGTTTTCTTCTTCTGCCATCCTCACGCTCTCTTGCTCTTCTTCAGTCCTTTTGGACAGATTCACAGCAACATGAAACATAAGAAAACACAACAAAATAATCTATATTTCACTTTTTTGTTTCTCTCGAAACTGCTGATAGGTAATATTTGTACATATGGCAAAAAAGTTCAAAATTATCGTTATCCAGAATACATGGTCAGTAATGAATGTTTGATGTTTTTTACTTACTGGGCTCTTCCAGACACAGCTGAGCTGTTTCCCACAGAAGAAATGTTCTGTTCCTGTGGTATCTGACTGGGCTTCCCCTCCTGAGGAGCATCCTGCTCTGATAAGGTTTTTATTGGTATACAGGCGATAGTTTCCCTCCTATTTTGAGGTCTTTGTCTCCAAGGAGCAGGAGCCCCCGAGCACCCCTCCACTCCTGACGCCACACGCCTCTGCCTCCGTGGAGCTACAGGAATTTCCCGGCTTTCAGTCCCGTCCACCTTCTCAGCTTCTCCGCTGCCTCCACCGTTCTGCTCGTGGCTGAGCGTCGCCTCCAGCTGACCGACCTCCGTCCTGCTCCACTCTGAGCCTGCAGAGCGGCTCTTCTTCAGGATTCCTTTCAAAGCCGGCTCAGGGTTGTAGCACTGGGGGTCCTGCTGAGAAGAAGCGGGCTGCGTGGGTCTGTGCGGGCCGGCGTCCGTTCTTGGCTGCGAGAGGCGCACCTCGCTGGGTTTCAGGTTGACAGACGAGGCCTGCTGTCTGTCAGACAGGTGAGGGGACAAGCTGAAGGCAGGCAGCTGAACGGGTCCCGTCTGAAGCTAAAGCGAGACGAAAGGTGACGTGAAAATGGAGTACGTGAAAATTAGGTGTGAGCTGACCAGCCCCTCAAGTCTTTTTAGGTTGTTTTGTTTCTCCACACTCACCAGACCGACCTCTTCCACAGTGATGGGCTGTGTCCGGTACCGGGCCCCCTTCTGCCGTCGCCTCTCCGGGGGCCCGTCAGCGGGACCGGCCCCCTGCCTCCCAGGAAGGGAGAGTTTGTTGAAGAGGGCCAGCTTCTCACTCATGCTCATCTTGCAGCTCTCATCACTGTCCTCCACTGGTTCAGCCTGCACACAATCGGCCTCCACAGGCGTAGGAGTGCTGCCACTAAAAAAAAAAAAAATTAAAATAATCACATGACAAAAACAGCCAAATGTCTGGAATCAGATATTTCTTATTAATCTGATCACTAATCTCCTCTGTTGACCAAAATGTACACAGTGTACAACCCACATTTTGTTCCCAACAGAACATTTAAACAACATACCAGATGTTGAAACTCAGACATTTTGCCATTTTATGGAAAATATCAGATTTGAAGGCAACAGCACATCTTTAAAAAGTTGCATCAGGCCCAACAAAAGGCTGGAAATGTAATTAGCACAAATCAAAAACAACTGGAGGAGGATTTAACCACTAATTAGGTTGACAGGCAAAAAATCAGAACATGACTGAGTATAAAAGGAGCATTTCAGAGAGGAAGAGTCTCTCAGGTGTAAAGACGAGCAGAGATTCAAAAATCTGAAACAAACTGCAGTAAAAAATTGTGGACCAATTTCATGAAAATGCTCCTCAGCAAAACTGTGAGGACTTTAAAGATTTCACCATCCACACAGTATAATATGAACAAAAGATTCAGAGAATCAGGAGGAATCTCTGTATGCACGGGACAAGACTGAAGGTCAATACTGGATGCGCCGAGCTTCAGGCTCTCAGGCAGAATTGCGTTAAAAACAGACATAAATCACTGCATGAATTCAGGAATACTTCCAGAAATCACTGTCCATGAACACAGTCCGCAGCTTTCGGCTCTAATATGAAAAAAATGTGAACATGATTGAGAAACGGTGCTGTTTTCTCTGAGTCAAAGCCCATTTAAAATGGTTTGAGGCTAAATTTGAAACTTCTGTCATGAGATGACTCAAAATTTGAAATTTTTTTTTGGAAACATGGACACCGTGTCCTGCAGACTACAGAGGAGAGGGACCCTCCAGCTTGATATCAGCACTTAGTTCAAAACCCTGCATCTCTGATGGTGTGGGGTTGCACTGCCCATAACGTGGACCACTTACACATCTGGAAAGACTCCATCAATGTTGAAAAGTGCTCTCATCTAGACAACGTCTCTTTCAAAGAAGGCTTTGCATATTTCAGCAAGACGATGTTGAACTACATCAATCACGACAGCATCGCTTCACAGGAGAAGAGTCCTGGTGCTGAACCTACAGAAAACATCTGGAGCATCATTAAAGTAAAGCGATGAAGATCCAGAACTGTTGAGCAGCTAGAATCCTCTCCTAAAACTACAGCAACTGGTCTCCTCACTTCCCAGATGTTTACACAGATGTTAAACGATGAGGAGATGCTACACAATGGTAAACATCACCCTGTTCCAACTTTTTGCAGATGTGCTGCTGCTTTTTAAATTCAAAATGAGGAAATATTTTCCATGAAATGGCAAAATGTATCAACATTAAGTTCGGAGTAGATTTTCCTGAGAGCATGATCAGTCCTAACAGCAAGCTTCTAAACGAAGGACATGACTCGGGTAACACATCTCCCCTCACCTGACTGCTACCATTTCCTCGCAGGTGATTGGCTGAGTGAGAAAGCGATGGTCGTTGCCACGGCGCGTCCTGCGTTCATGACAGGTGGCGGCTGGGCGGGGCCTCAGGAGCGCGGAGGCCTCGGGGGCAGCTGACTTCTCCAGCTCCTGAGGAGGAAACGGGAAAGCCGTTAACGTGACCTCATCGCATCAAGCAGGAAGACGGTCTTTGCCACAGGTGGAGCCCAGCCTCCACCTGCTGGGCGGACCACAACAAAACGGCAGCGAAAGCCCCCTCCTGGTGCCCGCTGTTTTATTTATATGGACAGATGGATACAGGGAGGGGAAGTGGAATAAAGCTCCAAGCTGTAAGGTGGAGCATCTCAGATATTTGCTACGTGCCAGCCCAACAGGTCACAGTGAAACCAGAGACCCGGCAGCTTCAGTTACCGAGCCGCCTGCCTCCGCAGCGCAGCAGGCTAATTATAACACAGCTGCTGCTTGTTAATGGCACTACAGCGTCTGGCGCATTTTCACCTGAGGCTTCAGCACTGAAACGCTTCAGGAGCTGAAATATTTCACCTCCTGAGTGAGACAAAAGCCCCCCGAGCTGCTTCAGTTAGCAACTTTTCACAGAAGATATTTTGCTTTTTTCTTTTCTCTTTCTTTCTTTTAACCAAATCGAATCCAAGGACAGCAGCTGTTTAACCATCTCCATGTGCTCAGCTTGAGTTCTGCGTGATCAGCGCCGGATCACCCAAGTGTAAGGTGATCAGCTGAGGTGATGACGGATGAAGATTTCAACCTCAGCTGTTCGATGTGCTTCCCAACAGCTTTTTGACCAGCCTGAAACTTCAGAGACTGAATTTTTGGTTTTTTTGTTTTTTGTTTTTTTCCTGCATGCTCAGACAGTTTTAGGTGGACAAAGGAAACTGCTAGGTCTCGACGGGAGTCAGGAGCCAGCTGTAGTCCAGCCTCCAACACAGACTTACTTTAAACAAAGACATCTTGGCTGCCACGCTCATGTTGGATCTGTCATCTGTTTTCTCATCCTCTGCCAGAGAGAAAACGTAAATTAGCAAGTGGAAAATAAGGAAAGTTCAGACAGCACCAAAGACAGCTGTTGCTGGGAATAAAACATTTTTACATAAACAACAAAGTTGCAACTTCCTGTCACATTATCGGTGGATGTAATAAAGTACAGCTGCTTACTTCAGTTATTGTGTTCCACCTGCACAACGTTTAGAGTTAATCTCTTTTAACAAAAATCTTCAACTTTTCTTTTAGATATAATTTCTCTTTTCATGAGGAAGCATCATTTGCTTTGGATTTTCTGTTTTAGATCTCTTAAAGTTGTCTTCCCATCTCCTCCGATTTCTCAGTGCTAATAAGTCAAATGTAGGTTTTCTTTGTAAATTCTTTCTAATTGTACCACAGCTTGTTCTGTATGACACAAAATGGGCTGTTTTTGCAGTCATTTAAACTTTATGGACATTTATACTTTTATTTAATTAAATGATAAATAACAAGGCTAATTTCAGTACCATTAAAATGAAGACTTCCAATGTTCAAACTACAATAAAAGGCATTTTTTTCCCTCCAGTTTGTTTAAACAGTCTTGTAAACTCTGTAAGCCGATCTCTATATAGACTCGTGATCTTTTTATGCTGGGGGTCAAATGAAAGTACCGGCAGGACTGACTTTGGGTGCACACGGCTTGTCAGATATAAATCTGTCATCGCTGAGAAGCTTCAGCATTGTCAGCCTGAAAATATAACCAGGTTTATTTCTGAGGATGCTCAATGAATTTATGGAGGCAACTGTGCAACTTGGACACACACAGATGATATTTGTGTATTAAAGAAACATGTAAATAAAATCTTACATGACTTTGGCTCATGTTTCCTTTGTTTTCACTGTTTATTTTGGGTCAGATAGGATTCTAGATATGATGCGTTTTGTTGGGCCTTTTACCATTCAGCGTGACTCTGAAACACAACAGAAATGACATATATATTTACCGTTCTTGTTCTCCTCCACTTCTGCATCCAACAGCCTGGAAGAGGAAAAAAGAAAAGCATCAGATGAGGCGAGTGGGTGACGTGTGAACAGGTATTTATGTGGACTTAAATCTCGTCTCTACGGCTCTTGGATCCTGCTTCTAATTTTCAAAACCAGCCCTTGTGCTTTCGTTTCCAGCTCAGAGAGAGACGACGCTGTGTCGCATTTGCATTCTCAAAGTCAGGATGGGTGATAAACTCATGCAAACCAGCTAGCTTTTTCTTTTTTTGTGTAAAGCTGCTGCACTTTCAACACCTCAGCTGATGCGTTGCTTCTATTTTTACTAGTGAAAACCAGACTGTCATAAGTTTTGAAGTCTGGTAACTGAAACACAATTATTGGAAGTCAGCAGCTGGATGTTGAATAATACGTAAAGTCTGCTAAATTTGTTTCCATGAGTAGTATTGTCATCAAAAAAATGACACTTTAATTAAGAAATATGAAACATACTGCGAAACGGCTGTATTTTTTAACCACACCAGCCCCTACCCGCTGCTCTCCTCCACCTCATTGGCTGTGATTGGCTGAGTCCTGAAGCGTTCACCGCTCTTGCGACCACCACTTGGCCCACCGGGGAGGTAACGCCGGGTGCGCCGTCGGCCCCCGTCCGAGCCCGGTTTCACAGCCAGGTCCAGACAGGATGTGGCTCGCCCTGCTTCGGGGCTGCTGGTATCCACAAACATGAAGTAGGAAAGAGAAGAAGACGCTGAAAGAAAAGCAAATACTGTGACACCAGTACAGAGTCTGGATCACACACATGCAGGTGACCCTACGCTTTCTCGGGCTGCGCCGCGCTCTCCGTCTGCTGCAGAAGGGCGCTTCTCAACTGGCCCACCGACACCCGAGTGTGGAGCTGCGGGGCATCGTGTCCAAGAGGGACAAGGTGCCCCTCCCTACCCGGCGAGCTGGCAGAGTCCTGGTAACCCTGCCTGGAGGGGGGGATTGGAACGAGGGGAAGCAGGTGAGGATGCAGGAGCGTGGAAAGTGGAGTGACCAGAACTCTCACAATCAAAAAATAGTCTTGAACGTTTCCATCAAGTGATGCAAGAAAAGATGTGCAACCAGCTACGCTGTAACCTTGCTCCGAGATGAAAGTGGTTGCCAGTCTTCCTCCAGTGACACCAGCTCTCAGATCGCATGTCAAGTGAAATTATCCCACTGGGACAGCAAGCACAAGAGAGTGGCTTTGAAATTCCCTGATGGGACCTGCTGGTTTAGATGTTTTAGTTTTAATGAGCAGAAAAGGCCTCAGAGCTGCTGTAGTCAAGGATCTGGAGCTGCTAGAAGGTCGCTGTGAGGAGAGGAGCAGGTCTGGATGCTGGTTGGAAAACTTGGCTGGATTCCAGGTCACCAGCTGGAGGGATTTATACTTTACACATTAACCTACAAAAACAACACTTTTTTATTGCGATTTTTATCCCAGAGTCCCTCTGTAGGTATGGAGATTTTCAGTTGCTGTTATAACGCTGTGACTTAGCTTCATCAGTGTTGATACGTTGATATTCGATCAGGATTTGTTGTTTAAACAGAATATTAATCAGGTTTGTAGGAAAGCACTTTTTCACCTCTGTAAAATCACGAAGATTATGAGCATCCTGATTATTATGAGCGATGCTGAAAAACTAATTCAAGTGTTTGTACCTTTTAGGCTAGATTACTGTAATTTAGGACCATTATGGTGGAACCAACTTCCTGGTTTGGGTTGAGGAAGCTGACACCATCTCCACCTTTAAAACCAAACTTCAAATATTTCTGTTTAGTAAAGTCTAAACTTTAGTATGTTAGAGCCCGTAGTCATAGCAACAGCTACAAGACAAGAGTAGAAGACATGTCTGAAACACAGCTTCATCCTAGATGTGCTGCTATCGACCTACACTGCAGGGGAACACCAACATGATCCGCTGAGCGGTGCCCCTCACCCTTTTTCTCTTGTCTTCCTTCAGCTCAATCCACAGTTATTGATTAGAAGTATCTCATAAACATAATTGTGCTCCATTGTTCTTTGTTGCGCTGCTCTGTTCCCTCTTTTTCTCTTCTGTTGATGTCTGCAGGCCAGAGCTCCCAGAGCTGCCCACTGACCTGCAGTCCCACCCTCTGACCACCTCAATGTCTGCCGTCTACACCTGTTTATATAGTAGTAATGACTATTTACTATTGATAATATATATGTGCCTCTCCTCTGTCCTGTCCTGTCTCCCTCCTCTTTTCTTACTCTAGCTGGCTGCCCTTTGGCAGGAGGGTCCCCCTTATGATCCAGATCCTCATCAAGGTTTCTTCCCTCTTAAAGGGAAGCTTTTACTTGTCACTGTTTGGCTTAAGGTTTTACTGCCACTAGGGGAGTTTTTACCTGCTATTGTTTATGTAATAATTGGTCAGAGGCATGCTCTGGGTCTCTGGAGAGCACCAGGACACAATTTGTATTACAACGGACCCTACATTAATAAAATTGAATTTAAATATGTGGCATGAACCCAATAAAGAGATACAGTGTTGCCACAAGAGATGATCAGATGAGAGTTTGAAGTTAAAGTGACTTCTGTTTGTATTTTTAAGTCAGATTCTCAGAGACTCTGATCAAATGTTTTGACTAGAAGCCCATCGTTTTGGGGGTTTTTTTGTTTTGTTTTTTTTTTGAAGAGTGGTTTTGAGGCCTCTTTTTCCATCTTTTTCTCCATAGACTGTAAAAACAATGGAGGAAGCATTAGTCACATGACCCACTGGTTTCTAATTTTGAAGCATATCTTTCTTCAAACTGCAGTCAGCCACGTTGCTCGGGAAGACAACGGGAACACACCCACCATATGTCATTCAAAGTTTGCTGTGGCTACCAGATCCTTCAGTCAATCTCTGCTGAAATAGCTGCAGAGCTGCCGGGAGACATTTACAGCCTAATATTCCATTTCAGATGTTGTTTAGGTACCAAAATCGAAATTTCAATCTTATTTTACTCATCTTAAATCAAACATACATATTGTTCAGTTTTTGGACATGTTGCTACATTGTTTGTATGTGCTAAACGCTCCATGCAGAGCTGGTATAAAATAAGATTTCTAAAAAATATTTGGAAAGATTTGTGGCTTTTGAGTGTCCTTGTTTCTTTCCAACTTTGCAACTGGAACATGTTCAAACCAGGTGAAACGTCATGGCCATTTCTGACATCCAAGGCATATGGAAAACACCATTCCCTTGGGTGTTTTTTTTTATTTATTTTCCAACCTTGCTCCTAAAAATATCCAATTATTCCTTCAAATTAGGTTAAAATTGATATTTTAACATGGAAAAACCAAACTGGTGTCTTTTTAAGACTTCTTTCAACATATCTACATGTTTCCCAAATCTAGAGGGTGCCTCGAGGTTTAACTGGGTTAATACAGGTTTTATGATCTCAACTAGAGAAATACACTAAACATTTATAAATAAACTCTCATATGTGTCTGTTTTATTAGTGATTTCCTGAGTAACATTTGATATCTAAATCTAAAACCAATCTCCAAGCCCTTTGACTGCCACTTCTTAAACGTGTACAAATAAAAGATATTTGTGGAACAAGGATAAACGGTCTTTTTTTTCCCTTCCAGCTTTCCAGGTGGTTATTAATATGGTGCTACGCTGGTGTAGTTGCCAAAATTCCCACAATCCATTTATCTATTTGGAGACAATACAGACAGCGTGTCAAGGTGAAAAGGCTGGAAGCAGGTGACAAGTGTCGCCGGGGTTACGCAGCTGGAATGTAGTTTTATTGCTGTTTGGACAGTTTAGGTCCAAAGCACCTGCTCTCCAAAAGATCCATGAAAGAAGACGGACATTTTCTCTAACCTACGCTGCAACGTCACCAAACAGAGATGTGTTGCTTGACCAAGAATATCAACAGACTGGTATCGACCCCCACCTCCCCCCCGCTGACACAGAAACTGACTCACCTTCTCAAATGGTTGGCTTCTGCAGGAGCGTCGACACCCACTCCATTGGTAACTTCTTGTGTTCTCCCGTTTACATTTTCTCCAAGCTCATCTGAGTTCAACGCCCCTCCGTGAGACATGACAACCGGTTCGTGAACCTCTTTCCCATTCCTCCTCACCCACTTGGAGGGAAGCTCCTCGGAGCCTCCAAAGCGCTCAGCCAGTTCTCGCCTCCTCTCTGCCTTGTAGCGGGCAATTCGCTCTGCTCGGGGCTCCAGGACTGGGTTCTCCATCGCATCCATGTCCATCAGGGGTGTTCAGGAATTTCTCTGCTCCTCAAATAATTGCAAAGCATGAAGAAAAGACCAGCTGACGGGGTGTTTGTCCTCCACTTTTCAGCTCTAACAAAAGACGGATACCAGACTTTCTTGGAGCAGGATTCAGATTCCATCAGACTTGGAGACTTGTTTGCTTTTCTTTGCTTACAGATTCCATTAATGAGGAGTTAGAAATCAACTTCCTCCTCAGCGAGATGTTGCCTCTGAAAAAAAGAAAAAACAAAGTAATACTAGACTTTCCCATTAACTGAAAAAATGGGGTTGGACCCTTGACACAATCATCCTTTACCTACTAATTCCTTAAAAGTTTAAGATGGATCTAAGTCCAAATTACGTCCTGCTCTCCGTCTGTGTCTGCAGGACATTTGGAGAATCATTGCACAAAAAAGGCATGTCTACTGGCTTTGAGAGATATTTTATAAGTGAGCGGGTACATTTCCCTAAATTTGAATGACATACACAATGTTACAGCTAGGGAAAACTGCAGGCAGTAAAAAAAAAAAAGTGCCTTAAGGATTTCAGTGGGGGCATTTTGGAGGGTTATTTTAGAAACATTACAATGTACATCAGAGAAAAGGTCACACCAGGCATCGCACAAATGAGCTGGTTGTTTCTAACATCATTTCTGCAACAAATTGTTGTAGATATGTCCAGTCAGTGAACAAAAGCCAGAAAGAGTTATACTGGTAACGTTTAGTGGGACTGGTCTTCCACAGTAATCCCACCAATTAAGTGTGGAACATTTGTGCATTTTTATTTATTTATTTCCTTTCCTCGTTCTCTGGTGGATGTAAGATGACCTGCACCAGCCTGCAGCTCCAGCCAGTAATCTCCCCTTGCACTGAAACTCAACACCGCCACTCAGCTCAGCTGTGGGGACTGGCCTCGATGGCACACCGTCTGCAGGCTTGCCGGTCTTTTCCACCAAATTTCACTCAACTGAAGCTGAAAAAATTTCCGCTTTCTGGTCCAAATACAAAAGCACATATTTAACTTTTAGTGCTTTAATGTCAACACAGAGAATCTTATCCATCTAAAACAAAGACTTAACTCAACCGATTATGGCACCACATTTGTTTAAGGACAGATATGATGACCGATTTTAGAAATATAACGTTCCCAGGCAACGTAGCTACACATACAACCAAGAAAAGCCCCTGTCAGCTCTGTGGTTGCCAACAACAAGAAGAAAAGCTGAAGCTGTAAACCATTTATAAATAGCACCAACACTGTTGCCCAATTTGCATTTACCAGGGGCAGATATTGACTGTCACATCAAGAGTGACAATGTGCACTTACAAATATGTACAAACATAAATGTGTGTTTGCATATGTGCGAGTGTTTTCCAAAACCGTGGATGTCAGCATTCCCGCTGCAGGAAGCACAATGGAGCCAGAACAAAGAGGTGGGAGCTGCAGACTTACTGCACCAGATGGATCTGCTGCAGGGCTGAATGGAAGCGTTGCCAGCAGAGTTCACAAAGTAAAAGTTTTAATCGGTTTCATTGCCTCTCCAACTCTTCTGAGAAAAAAAAAATACAGAAGGACCTGACAAGAGTACTACTGATGGAAGTCATTTCAAAAGAAAGATTAAGCTCCACCCAAGGCTGGTCTAATCTGACTTTGATCTATGAGAACTAAGCTGAGCTGGACTGGACAACCAGCCCATAAACACAAGTACATGTGCTTTAAACAACAACTTTCATCCAATCAGAACAGAGGAGCACGCCTCAGTGTACAGAGAGAGCGAAGCATCCCCAGTCTCACTAACTCACCACTCATTTGTGTTACATTTGTTGGCAAAGCATGAGTAAGAGTCCAGCATGGCAACACTTTTGCAAAGAACGAAAGTCATGTGACAAGCTGGAGGATTGTCGATTGGGAGAAGAGAATGCCATTGAGGCTCAACGGGGATCATGGGCTTCTAATCCAACAGCATGAGTTGACACAAGCTTGAACTGCAGCCAGTGGATGGAAGTACAGCGCTAACTGTTTCCCTCATATCAGCGCCTTAAACTTTGATAGTAATATTCAAGATCCAGACAAGTAAAACAAAAAGGCCAATATTTACTGAATTAAGGTATTAAACTCCAACCTTTCAGGCCTGGCTTTCCTAAAACAAAACACACACACACACACAAAGATTATAGACCTTCATTTCTCACATAACTGTTAGCTTTCAATTAAACTACCATTGTTTCGCTGAATATTTGTAAATTCCTGTCATAAGTGTCCTGGACAAGCAGTGTAAACCAGATTAAAAGGTTGGACAAGAATAAGCCTCCGACCAATTACACCTACCCGGCTGAGCTACCTGGCTAAAGCCCCCTGTTGATCTCTGTAATTCAAGGACAAATTCCCAAAGGAAGTTTTTGGATAGCAGAAAGGGCATCTGTCATGATAAATCATTAATGTAAATGTGTCCATGCAGGACTGCATGAGCTAGGCTTAGATTAACTGTTGAGCCTCTAACTAATGTCTGCTTCAGAGGCATGTGGCTGAAAGGCTGACAGGAAGAGGAGCTTTCTCTCAACCTTCTCATGCACCCCCTTAATCCACTCATCAGCTTCCAGTAGGATGGAGTACAATAACACCAGGCTCGCCTGCCTGTATACTACACGTACTGTATAAACCAAAAAGATATGTCCACCTAAAGTCCGTTCAGAAAATTCAACGTCTATTACCGGTGAGAAAGTGAGGATTTGATCATTCCTACGTTTTCTTGAAGACACGTGATCACATGCAGTGGTATGTGAAAATGGGTTGTCACGGTCCTTTGTTGTGAGTCATTTTTTAATTTTATTTTTGGTGATAGTTATAGGAAAAAAATAAAACATTATGTTTTAAATCAATGTGGTTGGAAAACTTTTTACAGTAACCAGCTGGGAAATGTACACCTCGTGCGTAAACTGTGCGTAAAACGCGTAATAACCCCAAATATTAGACCATTTAAAATAGCAAATAAATAATTACGCAAAAAATACGCTAATAAGTATTTTTTTAATTCATAAGTCAAAGCAGGAGCATCACAGCTACACTTTTCTGTTTAATGAACGACATGAACTTGAGCCGTGCAGAGACTCCACAGGTGTCACTACCAGACCACTTGACAGGACTTCACTCATACTCAGTCCGAGGTGCCGCCTGGTTTTGACTGTAAACGTTCTTGTAGAAATATAGCTTGTAAAATGAAGTTGTGGACGTGTACTTACGTGCGCAGTGCGCCTTCCTCGGCCCGTCGGTCGGTCGCTCGGTCCCTCCCCACTGATCCTTTACGCGGAGAGCGCTCCAAATGTAGCCACAGTCGCAGCTGCGGAGGGCTCGCCGCATTAAGGGGACAGAGTATAAATAGATTTCCAAACCGTGGGACGCCCCGTGTGCTGAACAGGGGTGAGCAGTGAATCCGACAGCTACTCTCACTGAGATGGGGTGCAAATGTGCTCGTCGAGTTTTTACCAGCAGGGTTGTATCCAGCTTTTAGGGGTCCAGGTGCAAGACTCCGGGGCGTCGCTCATCTGAGCTGGAAGAGCTGCAGATTAGAGACATTTTAATGGAAAGGAGGGGAAAGACTTTATAAAGTCATAAATGAAATAAAACATTGTGATTTCGTGTTTCTGGTGTTAGTTTTATAGAGTTTTCTTTATTATGGTGTTTAAGTCTTGTTTTCTTGTACTTCCTGTTTTAGTTTGAAAGTCCACGTTTAATTCATCTGTTTCCTCCTGGCTGTTCTGAGTTTGCGCTCATACTTAATTAGGTGCACTTTTTTATAACTAACACAGCACTTACTACTGTTTAAGATGTACCGGGTGTCATAAACTAGTCGGTGAGTATATACTGAGTAAATATTGTCTTTTACATCCTCTTTTCTCTTCCAGTTTGTTGGTTTTGCTGCTTTGTCATATATATATATTTTCTGTTGTAAAATATGAGTTTTGTTTCGGATTTTGGGTCATGCTACCTGCCTGGGAAGAAATTTTTTTATTGCCTGTTTTTCTTATAAAATGAAATGTTGTTATCCTTATATTATTAATACTTCTGACCTCCTGCATTTAGGTCCTCGGCTCTTGAAAAGTGACAATAAAAACAAACAAAATTTCTGACCTTGCAAACTCACAAATGTGCAAGTGACAATTAAGAAATTGTGATTTTACAACTTGCAAATTTTTTGTTAGAAGAAAAAGTAAATATTGATAGTAAATAGTTAATAGTAAAGTCATGGCTGAAACTTTAAATTTGTTCTCATTATTATTCAACATCTAAGCAAATAAAACTAAAAATGTTGCATCTTTGGATGAATTGAACCTTTAATGAGAGCATAAAGAACATAATTTAGCAAAAAAGTTAATTAAAACTAGAGTAAATTTCACTCCATGAACGGTTACTGTATCATGTTCTGAAGGTTTCTGCTCACATGTGGATGGATGTTTCATGAAAAACCAAAGTGTTTTGTTTCTGTTGTATTTCTGTTCTAGTCACCGTTTGTCCAAAACAAACACCGTCCTTGATATTTAGTCATCTGAAGTGAACTTACCACCAGGACACCCTTGGTTACGGGTCTATGATTGACTTTATAGTAGTGTCACTGGATCTGCGGTCATGTGGTTTGGACACTCGGGTGAAGAGATGAGCTGCAGCGTCACTGGTGAGCACTTGATGGCGAGCTGAAACGGGTACAAGCATCCAGTAAGGGTGTGTAGGGAACACTGGGCAGATGCCTTAATCCAGGAGATCTTCAGTTCCCTCCTGCAGTAGAGCCTCACTAACACTGGAGGAAAGCAGGGAGCATGTGCATAAATAGCCCACTGCTAATGGCGCTTTAAGGACCTTAAAACAGCTGGTGACCATCTTATGGTAGTTTGGTGTTCCGCTGCTTGACAACTTCCTGTTTATCCTTGCTAGTACACCTGGAGGGGTCTACATGTGAAAGAGATCACCAGTTCAGTCAGGTGAGGACTTCATCTTTGCTTTGTCTCAGAGGTTCAACCTCTTATAACTCATTTATATTGGTGTGAGGAAACTGTAAAACAGCGCCCCCTGTCTTCATACGATGGAATTGCAAGTTCATGATGTTTCAATTGACAACCTTAACTTAGGAATGAATGGATGGATGGATGGATGGATGGATGGATGGATGGATGGATGGATGGATGGATGGATGGATGGATGACTTAGGGTGCTACATTCAAAAGCAGAGACAGATGTGAAAAAGCAGTAATTTATAGAAATATTTCTTCAAAGAACAATGTGACTCGTGTAGAAAAATATCTTGTACAGTCTCTTAATATAAACAAAATACTGGTGTAAGTCTGTATTAATTACACCAAAAAACATCTCCATAAAGAAAAAATATCAATAAAAATAAATCAAATCCAAAAAATAAAGTGTTGCACATTTCCAGTACTTACAAGTCACGAACTCTTGACGAAAACAGAAACAACAAAACGTATTAACTTAGAGGTGCTCATAATGCTTCTGCCAGTAGCATGTGGTAAACATGAAAAAAAAAAACTCAAATATTGAGACTGAACAACAATACTTATGTAAAACTTAGCAAAAACATATAATTCCTCCATCTACATGAAGGCAATAAGACTCACGAAATAAAACTAAGAAAATAAAACAAAATAAAATTTACCTCCTCAAAGATTTTGCTACTCAAGTTCCGTTTTCTACAAGCTTAGAAATGTTCAGAAGCCTCAAAACCTCAAATCTGAACACAGCTTCTCATAATTCTGACGTTTTCTTTTTAAAAACTCTCACTGCCAACAAACAAGCAAACTGTTCAGAGGATTTTTTTTCTTTTCTTTTTTTTGGTCCAACACTCGTTGATATTCCTGCCTTCAGAGCCTCGGAGCAGCTGTAGCTGGATTTTTCCTCCCTGCGCTCCTCGGCCATCTTTACTGCTTCACAAAGAAAGGATGAGCGAGGGCTTCGGCGGCTGAGACGCGACGACTCGGGCTGAATATCAGGCATTGCTGCAGGTAAGGAGATGTCACAGCTCATTTACACTTTGTAGACAGTTAGTGCATGTACTCTCTGAGAACAAAGTCACAGCCCCTCGATTGGGATTTCTACAACTTGCAAGTGTTTGCTATTTTGAGCTGCACTGACTGGATGGTTCTGGAGGATGGCGATGCTGCACGGTTGATCCACCGCTCCGCCTCCAGCCGACATATAACAACACCTGTTGCACAGACTGCAGAGGCGCTGCAAATGTTGACGATGCCAAAGCTTAAACTTACCCTCCACAGAACTTTAATGTAACAAAAAAAAAAAAAAAAACACCAGAAAAAATGTGCACAATGAGCCTAAATGAACCCTCACATTATAAATCACCAACTTCTTCATCTCCTCAGTTCATGAAAAAAATGACAGGGAAGAGGTCAAATTAATTAAATTGATTCTGCCCTTACAGGACAACATACTTAGTGCCTAACTGGTTCAAATGAGTTCCCCATCCAGATCATCATGTCTAACTCCCTTGAACCGCTTAAACAGCTCCAACTTGTCAAGTCATGAACTCCAACAGGCTTCTCCAGTTGGACTGAGGCATTAGCAATGAGATGGTACCAGCAGATACTACCAGTCCTGACAGTTGGAGGGTACGGCCGTGTCAACACAAAAAACAAACTTTTCTAAAAAAAAAAAAAAACAAAAAACACATATATAAGTAT
>JAOWBL010000023.1:3050807-3074285 GCA_028564865.1 Zenarchopterus dispar
ACGGCGCCCCCTGCCTTCTCAATGATGGGGATCATGTGGTAGGCAATTTCACTGGCTCCACCTTTAGGGTACCAGGCACCGTTCAGGTAGTGGGTGACAAGCAAACTGTGCATGGCAAAGCTGGCATCTTTTGGCATGTTACCTGGAGATCAGTGATGGAAACATAAACTGTGAGCAGCGCCAATAAATGTGTCCATAAAGTAAACAGACGTGATCCAGGGCTTACCGTAGGTGCCAAAAATGTAGCTGAAGACGGCCCTGAGGTCCTTGTTGTCTGTCAGCTCATTTACCACTTCTGTCAGGCTGCGGGGGGCCATTTTGAAGAAGAAAGACAGATGTTTGGCGAGGCCAGTGTAGATCAGGAACTTGGCCAAGGGAACAGGGCAGAGCTTCAGCATGGCGAGGAGCCAAATCCCACGACCTGCTTTCTGGAAACAAACACAAGATACAGAGCCGATGATCACAATAGGTAAAATGTAATCAAAGCAGTTCAGCTCAAATAGTTAACCTAATTTTAATTAGCACACTCAACAGTGTTGAGTGGTTGGTTTCAGATTTACTTCTGACAGAGCTGCAGGTAAGTTGTTCCAATATTTCTGAAATAATGTTGGAGCCCCGTTCATAATTCATCATTAGGGATTTAAGAAGTCAAGCTCCTTGAATTAGCACCTCATCAGTGGAGGTGTTTCTGTGCCTGGATGCTCTCAGGAGCTGTGTTGTTGAGGGCAAAAGCCCCTGGTAGGGTCTCCCAGCGGACATTAGTCTTGCAGGACAAGCCAGACAAAGAGCGATTCTAGATCCACATGGAAAAAGAAAAACAAGGAGCCACATGTCCCTCACCTGGACGTGAGTTACTAGAACCCCACCCTGGAGCCAGACCCGGGGAAGGGGCTTGCTAGTGAGCGCTTGGATGCCGCCGTTTTACCCATGGGGCCTTGTCTACTATATTTGAATACTCTGTTTGTTAAAGCACATGAGCTAACTGAGGTGTACCCTTCACTGAAGTGGCTTTTCTTTTCTTTTCTGAAACTGAACCACTTTATAGTTCTTGGTAAAGAGCATAGCCAGTTTTAGTCTTCCATCAAAATACAACTGTTTCCATCATGGATCAGTTTTAATAAATTCATTTATACTTTTTAATGTATTATCAATTTACTCTTGCAGCTACACTAGTTCTATCATTCTTACAGGCTCCTATTAATTGCTTAAAAAGATCTATAATGTTTAAATATATACATTGATCTGATAATGTTCCCTACATCGAAAAAGAGTGATAGATCTTCATCTGGATGTCTAAAGGACACATTTCAGACTTCAATCCAGGTGAAATTATGTAATGTGCTTGCAGCTTTTGAACGTCTTCAAGGAGTTACTCTGAACTTTGATTTTTGACACGACAATCTGAAACGTGTATAATCAGGTTTTTTATGTCAAAGTTCAGTTTATGCTGAAACTTTCACATGCGATTTTGTGTTATAATACATTAAATGGCCTGACAGCATCTGAAATCACTCAAAACATCCTTAAGATGAATTATTGATTATCAGTTCAGTACTCTCACCTTGACCAGCCTCATGTACTCATCAATGGCCTTCTCCTCTCCAGGGAAACACTTCTTCAGCTCCTCAGGGAAGCGAGTCTTCCCGCTGTAGATGGGGTAACGACGCCGGTTTTCTGGAGGTCCAAGCACCACGTGATCAAACGGGTTCTCCAGAGGCTCCCACAGCAGTTGTCCGTTGGTCAACTGGTCCAGCATGCAGCGAAATGGCTTGTAGTCTAGCAGTTCACCGATGTAGTGGATTCCTGTGGTTTAACATGGCAACAGTTAACAAAAAACGAGACTGAAGCTCATGTTTTAACTACATGTGGAAGTACATGTAGATTCCAGTACCCATATCCTGATTCTGACTATACTTCAGCAACATTTTGAGCCGTCTTCTATTTTAAGACACATTTCAGGGACACCAGCCCTTCATCTTACCAACATCAAACTCAAAGCCCTTCTCAGTGAAAGTGTGGCAACATCCTCCGGCCCGATCATGCTGCTCCAGAACCAGGACTTTCTTTCCAGTTTTAGCCAGCAGCACAGCCAGCCCCAGCCCACCGACGCCACTGCCGATGATAACCGCATCCAAGTTGTCTGGTACCTTACTGGCCAGGAAACCTTCAGGAGAGATGCAGAAATTAAAATATAGTTGTTGTTTTGTTTTTTTTTATAGATGAGACGCCTCAAGAAATAAGACGAATACCAACACATATTTACTGTGTCTTTAAGCAGCAGTTTCATTTCATATTGTAAAATTTTGATAGAGGAGTATGCATTCAGTTCTACACATATTTTATGTCAATGTAATAGGATATATCTGTTTTTTTTTTCCAAAAGCTGATTTTGTCAATCTGGATTTTCCAGAAAAATAATAATTATCATTTGACACTCTGACAAAACAAGAATTTGTTTTACAAAATAAATGGCATTGAAAACCAGTTTATATTTACAGTTTACATTCCTGTCAAAGACAATTTCTGATAAGTTTTTTGTTTCCTGCAAAACAAGATTTGGTCTACAGTTTCACGTTTCAAATCTTTAAACTGAGATTTTAAGCAAAGAAATCAACTTCTTCACAATCATAATTCAACATAATTACAAATGGAAGTTTATGCATTCAAATGTTGCTGAAAAAAACTGCAAACTAAACAAATTTTAGGGACCAAACTCACCTTGTTTCAGGACTTTATTTTTCTCTTTCTTATCGTAAACCTTCGTTTTTAGCGGTTCACGAGTGTCCTTCTCAAATGGATTTGGTCCGGAGCTGAAGAAAACATAATTTATTATATACACAAACAGCGCTACACAAATAATCGATATAATAATCATGATTTTATGAGTTTGTCCACCAGATGTGAAAAGGACGATTATGTCCACTTTGACACACACTTCCTTAAGTTTGCAAAAGAACCGCCCACTTGACGCTGACGTGTTATAAGTGGCCAATCAGCAACTTCTATTAATCTACGTCACTCTGGGTTCACCAATAAACGAGAAGCTTAATGTAGGGGTGAAGACAAATGTTTCTGCTCTTTCATAACCATTAACCTCTGTACTAGTAACAAATAACTTGGAAAAAATACTATTAAACAGTTTAATATAGCCATGAAATCATAATATTAATGCTTTAAAAAAATTTTTTTTTGAATAAATTTGGGGCATTCATTTAAAAAAATCACTTCACCGTAGGCTTGCAAATCAGTGTTTCATTTATGCTGGCTTATTTAAATACTTATTACATATATTAAAAATGAAAAGCTCCACCCTCACCCATTCCTATGTGAGTGGTTGCCCTCTTCAAGCTCAGATCCTCTACCAGAGATCTGAAGGTTCTTCAGAGTATTTTTGTTGTTCCTAGGACGGCACATTTCTGGACCAAGATCCAGATGTTGTGGCTGGAGCTTGTCTTCTAGCTTGTCGTGGCCCAACTGCCATCGGCACCACTGTTGGCTTCACCTTCCACATGACATTTCCTTATCTTCCTGTGTTCCTTTCTCTTGATGTTGGGATGTCAATCAGCACTCTCTTCTGGAGTTTATCAATCACCACAATATCTGGTTGGTCATCTATCACCATTTTATCAGTCTGGATATGGAAGTCCCACACAATCTTTGCTCTTTCATTCTTCACCACTTTGAGTTTGGGATTTCCAACTTGTCTGGTGTAGTAGATCTTGGCTTCTTTGTGCTTCAGTGTTGTCCTCCAGCCACTGGTAGGACTTCTCATTGTCACTTGGCTTCTCTTTCTATGATGGTTTTTCCTTCTAACTGGATCTCCACTTCCTGGCACATCCACTCAGCAGTTCATCATCAGGGTTCATCTTCTGGATCTTTGTTGATTCATCCTGGATGGTGGCTTTAATTCTAAACCTTGGCCTCTTCCTGTTGAGTCTCATGGTGTTGGACTCGAGGTGAAATCCTCCATGGATCATGAGTTTTTGTGGGGGTTTTTATTTTGGTCTTATATCTCTTCCTGTGGCCAGGTTATAATTACTGTTAGGGCATATGTGTTGACAGCATGGACTCAAGGTCTGCCTTTACTTTCTTCAGGTTGTGACTGACTTCTTTGAAGCTTCTTTACAGTCGCCAGACCAAGGTATTAGTAGCTGTCCTAAACATCTGAGTAGTTGTGATTATTTTGCTTATCTTAAATATCATTAATGAACATTTACACAGCTCAAATGACATCCCAGTGTTGTTCCTGTCTATCCCAGTGAGGAGTTGATGTTTGCCTGGGTCTTTGCATGCAGCTTGACGTCATCCATGTAGAGCAGCTGGCTGATGATCGACTCCATTTCAGAACCCTCTTAGCGATGATCTAAGAGGGTTTGGACCTATGCAGAACAGCAGTGAGGTAAAAATAGAAATCACTGTCTGTACTTTAAATCCTCAAGTGTTTTGAGCTTAGTTTCCTCGTGTAAAGAACAAGTTAACTGTGATCTATACTGATATTTTTGGCTTGACATTATTTGTGCATTCAGCAGCATTACTGCTAAGTGTATTTATTCTTTTGCTTTTAAACCATGGAGAAACATCTTGGGGAAGTAAGAATATGGCAAATTATTGAAAAAGTATTGAACTTTAGTATTGTAGATTCACTAAAATTGAAATAAAAAAACTGAAAGAAATTCAAGATGTTTTACAAACTCCGTGCACTGAGGGAGACCAAAGCGTGGTTTGCCATGTAACCTTTATTTGTAATTTCTTCTGTTGTCAAAGTTTTCCTGCACTTTTTCAAGTTGGTAACTTGATTTGAAAATATTCTTAAATAGTCCTACTTGTCACCCATCCTTCGACAGAAACTCACAGCAACTATATTTCATTTTTACTCAAAAAGAAAAAAATAACCTGCATCTCTCACATTCACTCCCTGCATCCTAACATGACACCAAGAAAACTGTTCTTTAAAATATCCGTTTGCAAACAGAGTCAACATTTTATTTAAGAAACACTTTAATTGGGGCATTTCCCCACTCCTCATCATACTTCTGTACATTTTGCCAATTTGGACTATCACCCGAGCCCCAACATCCACAATTGCAATCTTTCTCTCTTTGATCAGCAGCATCAACTTGATGTCGTCATGCAAACCCAGCTGAAATATTTCAGGCCAAAATTGATTTTTAAAAGTGTGTAGCCCACTTAGAAACATTTTTAATGGTGATATTTTTTACTCAGTGCAATGCTGGATGTGCATGAAAACTAGTAATCAGCTTTGTTTCTTTATAGTTTGATTTGTTTTCAATTCAATAAATACAATTTCAACTCATTCTGAGACGTTCCTTTATGTTTAGTTTGCATCGTGAGATTTAAAAAAAAGAAAAGCTTCAGAAGTGCATTGAAATACTTTCTGGTTTCTTTCTGAGTCCTTGCAGGAACGTTTGTCAAAGTCTGCATTATCACAAAGGTGGAAGTTGCAACTGGGGTACATTTTAAATGACGGTATCTTTTTGAATCTCATTGCTGAGGAGAAACGTAAGCAAACCCCCTGCTGTGAACTTCTCTCGGTAAGCCAACGTGATCAGTGACGGATTTGACTCCAACCGGCGCGATCTGATACTCAACTTTTCTGTTCCTAGTGAAGTAAGCTGATGAGAGTTTATGACGATGAGGGGAGCTCCGGAGAGCAAACGGAAACTCTGGTTTCAGTTTGAAGGACCAGACTGAAGTGAGAAGCAAAATAAAACAAGACACAGGGTGAAGCATGATAAGAAAACTCTTCATAAGCCCTTATCTTATGTCCACTTTTGGCATTTATTACCTCATCTCTGAGCGTTTCAGTCTTTAAAATATTTTTTTTATCATTTTGATTTTTTTAATGTCTAAAATTTAAGAATGACAGACTTGTTTTAATTGCAAAAAACACTTCCAACATTTAGGAATAAAATAAAACAGTATGTTCTAGCCTGCATGTGTTTAGGGCATGACCTGGAGTTACGCCTGACATTATTTACATGTATCGTTGGTGTCGTAGATATGCCAACTGTGAGTGTTTTGGTTGCCAGTAATCTGTGCAAACTGTTCTTGTGTGTATGCGTGTTTGGTACAATCAAGACAGCTTTCAGATGAACTACAGATGCTTGGGATGGTAACTACAATGGCTTAAGGTCCATGTGATCGAGGGAGGGGGAGAGAGGAGCCAAAGGCTCTCCGGGCCCCACCCCCGCCTGGCAGCGGTAGTGCAGGTCAAAGTTCATAAAGGTCAGAAAGTAAAAATGGGCGGTGGGTTTCCTTTCCTAAAGCAGGAAGTCATCAGTCCACGGTGCGGTCCTCTGGCCTGTTGGCGACTCTGGCTTACGGCATGAAGAGATGTCACTGCAGAACCAACCCAACCTGAGGAAGAAGCAGTGAGTTTGTTAGGACAACAAATGGGATTTTGAGGCCTTTTTGCAGGGTTCATTTTATATTATCTTTTTTCTAGTTATTTTTGGTGCTACAACAACTTGAAACAGTATGACTTAAAACAATTTTTGCTCCATCTGTTTATACATTTATATTACCCAGAAGCTTCTGTTAGTTTATGACAACAAACATTGATTAAAAATATAGAGAAATTAAAAAATTACAGAAAATTGCAAGACTACCAAACAATACGACAGGTTACAGAGAAGAAATGGTGCTAATAAAATATGTTCACATATGATTTCATTTATTTATAAATCCACCGGACTGATAAATTTAACAGTTGACATTGGAGGAAAATTATATTATTTTTAATTGGTCTGATGAATAAATTAAACTCGGTAAATGGCACCAATAAATTACTAGAAATGGTGAAATTGCTTGCAGGCAGGTAGAGGGATCATCATGTCATCTGCCATGTTTTACTGGCAGGACCCCAGTGTGGCCCCGGGTCTGCCTGACCGGAAACGAGAACCAGCAGCAACACCGGCGCCAACATGCAGGTCTGGTGGTTTACCCTTTGGTGACAGTTTTTGTTGCAGATGGGCGTTATTTACTGGTTGAAATGCGTAAATGCATTTATTACACATTTGATTTAAAGCCACCTGACGCTCTCAAGGTCAAACAGATGCATCTCTGTTATTCACAAATGACTTGAATATGATTTCTGTTACTTGCAGACAAACCAGCTGAACTTCTGGTAAACCATTTTCTTGAGGAATGCACTTTTTGTTTTAATTGTGTGATTTCACAAATCGGGTTAGGGATTTACTGAATTCACATGTAAAACATTTGCCTTATGATCCTTTTTCCATTTATTTTTAAATACACAACAATGGACCAAAAGATGTAAGTTTAAGTCTAATAAAATCTGATATACTGGGAGTACACTTGACTGTATGATATGATGCATCCCAAGTTTATCTAAAAGTTGTTTTTTCTTCATGAGGTATTGTAATTTTTTTACTCACAAAAAATAAATGATCATTTAAAGATCCAGGACTGTTGTTTACTCTTAGTTTGGCCAGAACTATCAATATTACTTCAACTGCTGCATCTCAGATATTTTTATTTGCATGGGTGCACAAACTGTAGTAGACACAAAAATTATATCAAATATAGATGTAAATAAATGGCCTGCAGAAGCAGTCAATTAGGAATTTAATTACCTGCAGATACTTTGACCTGCAGGACCATCAGATGCTTTAATAACACATCATAAAGAAAAACTCTTAGAAAATGTACCTTTTCAGGCCCCATGCTGGGACACTTCCAATTGTACAGATAATACTGTAGATTCCCATCACCGATGCCAAACTTCAGCTTCTCCAAGAAAGTCTTGTTTTCCATTAGATCCAGTGCATTAAAGACATCAAAGCCTTTCTGTATGGACACAGAGAGGAAAGAAAAATAAATCCAAAAAAAAAAAACAATCAGTTCCCTCTCTGTGAACCCTTTAAAGTACATGTGTACATTTTTACAAAGATGGAAAAACTCACCGATTTGGCCAAGATGAGAGCATCAGACATTAGGTCAAGCAGGGGAGTGGTGGTGTGCACGTTGTAGAAGGAGTACGCTGCTTTTAAACTACGGTGCACAGGATGATTCATTATAGTAGAGGGCAGTGTGTAGAAACTCAGGAAATCTGTCACATTGCCATCGTTCTGTTAGAAAACACACAGTCATTACTGAAGTGCTCCAAAATAAAAACAACATCATCATCATCATCTAGTGGTTACATTTTCTCAGGAACTCCGTTTACCTCAACCAGGAAGGTGTCGATAATGTTCTCCCGAGGTAACAACCAGTGTGCCACCTCCTCCTGGTTCATGACAGGCACAAGGTTGAACTGGCTCAAGTACTCACGAAGAAGACGATGCACCACCGGCACGTCCTTCTTCGTCATCGGCCGCAGACCTGGAGTCTTCGGAGCCTGAAGGAGAAAACCAGGAGCTGGTTTGAGCTGGTTTAAGGTGTGAAAACAAACAAAGAAGTCCTTTCTTAAACAGACCACTAATTTGGGACCATCTCCACCAACCTCGGGCAAGCGGTACAGCTTCATCGTGCGCTGCATAGTCATGTTCCTGCTCAGGTGGGAGAACTTCACTTCAATTAATTTTCGTGGGTTCAAAGAGCGATGCCAGTACCTGCGCAAACGAGGTGACATGACTTAAAATGCTGTAAAACATAAAAAATAAATAAATTAAAAAAAAAAAAAGACAGCCGTTTTATTAGACAAACCTGCATGTGCCCACAGGCTTGGGCAGCACCACCCCGGCGGTGTACACCGCCTGGAAGATGCCCTGAAGGTTGACCCGTCTGGTGATCTCTCTGATCAGAACCGGAGCGACTCGTTTGGAGCGGAGCTTCTTGTGGACACACAGGAAATTGATCTCAACCATTTTCTTTTCTCTGGGGCACAAAAAGAAAACCAAGTTGGAATAAAGTAAACAAAAACGTGGATACATTTACTACACTGAACATAAATTACATTACAAACATCCCTGCCGTCTGAGTGAATAAGAGGACAATAAAGCACATGAAGGTTGTGATCCAAACTCGGCAGGCCACACTACACAACTGGACTTATTTACATGTCATAGATGTGGATGGTGGCTGGAATGGCACTGATGAACCCGACCAGCTTCTGGTTGGAGTTGACCCTCACGCCACAATGCCACTGAGGCAGCCAGCCTGGAGGCCGCAGCGCCCTGAGAGACACAAGATGATCATTCTGAGGCAACATCCCTTTACTGCCAACACTTATTACCCTGAACTTATAGGAAATATTAAGCTTAAAAATTTGCACATCATCACCAGGTTTAAAACTGAAAAGCTGAAGTTTTAAGAAATTACCAGAGCAGGAACTCAGGAGAGTAGTCGAATCTGAACATGTTGTCGTCATCTTCCACATAGTTTTCATTGAGGAGAGTATAAAGCTCCTTCAGCTGGTTTTAAAGAAGACAAGAGTAATAAAACATGATAAGAAAGCCATTTTAAATATGTATAAAGTCAGCAACACAAAGCATGTATGGTTAACACAAACAAAATTTACATAAACATTCAATAACTGCAGATTTGGTATTTTAGTCTCTGAATTGTGAATCTCACCAACTTTGGACTAAATTATGCAAAATGTTTGTTGCTTTCTGAACTCTTTACAACAAAAGATGTTCCATCATGGTCAAGTAACGGATGACAAAATAAAAGAAAGGGCCTGGAAGTCTAGGCAGTTGTCAATGAAAGATATGGTTCTTATTTGAATATTTGTTACACGAAGTTGTGATCAAACACTTTCTTACCACACCAGGATTCCCCAGGTCCAGCGTGTCCCAGCTAAAGCCCTGGGGGAGGCTGTATGGCTCCTCGCGAATGTTGTCCTTGTCAGGTTCAATGGAGCCATGTGATGTCACCGTCTCCCCTGAAGAAAGGAAGGGGGTGGTTAAGGACATGTCTGTGGTTATGACAGCGGGCTGTGTGTTTTTATGTGACGAAAGTAGTGAAAACCGTGACATTAATCATACCAAGCTTGGGCACTGGTTGCGTGTCCCAGAACTGGTAACTCCTCCGGCTCGCCTCTTCCATGGTTTTGGCTGGACCTTGGCCAACAGAAAACAGTTCAATAGCCTTTTGGATCTCCTGTAGCTTATCAGCTGGCAATGAATTCACCTGCATGGAAGGTTGAGAGAAAATAAACTTTAAAAGAACTGAGGTCAATATTTTTTGTCCACATATTACAGGTTTTGCTATTAGTGCAAACAAACAACCTGGCCCCTCAATCTACAGTCATAATAAAATTGGTTTATTTACTGAATTACATACATCTGCAAGTGAAATGACCTGACCTTTCATGATAAATGTGTCATTTCAGAAATGAAATAATTCATGCCTTGGCAAGTGGGTCCTGAGCTGCTTCCGTGGCAACAGACTTCTTCTTCTTTTTCTGTTTCTTTTTCTTCTTCTTGGCACCAGTGTCGTCGCCCAGACCCCGGTCACTGCAAAACGACAGAAGCAGAGTTTAAAGTTTCATCCCAGAGAAAAACGAAGTCCTGGTCAAAGATGTATTTCTAGTATCTGCAGTGATATTATCAAAACACAGATAATTACAGGTGTGTTGGACACACTATTTTGTGTTAAAAGAGAATAACCATTGTAACTCTCTGCAAATCTATGATGCTGCTACCTTAGGTTATAAATTTACTATTTGAAATAAGACATAATAAAGAGAAATAAATGATTGCCATTTCTTCCAAGAAAACAACACACACGACATAAAATTACATTTTTGAAATTAATCATTAGCTTTCTAACCCCCAGTCTAATCCTTTCATCTCTATGCAAAACACTTACTCATTTTAATAGACAGCAACAGGTGTAACTACATGGCGGCTGAAGTAATACATTTGTCTAGAATCTTAAAAGAAACCAACAAAGCCATAACAAACTGGCAGGACACACACAAATGCTGTGGGCTAGAAACATGTGGTCAGTGTCCATCTCCATAAACGGTGTCAGCTGTTTGCTGACAGCAAGTAAGAGGATGCAAAAGCATTCAAGACTGAATGGATTCAAAAGGTAGTCCAACAACCCCCTCTCACAGTCTCGGGTTGGTAACCTCTATTTTGGGAGACATTCAACCCCCAAAAGCCACAGATCTCCACCCTTTCATCCTGACAATGACAGCATACTTACAGAAGATAATCTCATTAATGTCCAAGAGAGGAGCGAGGCCATGCATTGGCCTGCATTTGTAACCCCAGTGCAGATGGTGAATCACATGACCTCTGGAAGAAGAGTATGCGGTATCTACACGTGTACATATGCATGTACAAGAGGCCAGCGAGTTGCTGGTACAATAGACAACAAAACATTCAATAGTTTGTTCTCCAGGCTTCCATTTCAACAGACTAAGTCATTGTTCCTGTGATGGGAAACTGCATGTGTAGTGTAAAAAAGTGATTTGCTTTACTGCAATTACTGGGGTCACGCAATTCTTTAAAGATGAAGAGTGATCTCTGTCTGAAACTGAAGGAGGTTGGGAAGCACTGCCTTTTCTCTTTACAGTATTTCCTATGAACAGAAAATCAGACTGCATAAAAAAATGCACTTTCTGCACACACAGTAATCAACACAAGCACGTCCAGGGTTTCTTTCACGTTTGTCAAATATTAAAGGAAGCAAGTCACAAGTAAAGCAGGATTTCCATCAAAGCCCAGGTTCAGTAAGACCTCTGCAGAGCTGTTACTGGACCTATTTCTGTGATTTACATGAGAAACTGAAAGCTCCCTATACTTTTTGATTGTGATACGTGAATATGAAGCTAGACTTTTTTTTAAAAACATTTTTGAAGCTGTACTTTTGATTTAGCCCCGTGTCCACATGCAGACAAAAGGTTTGACAGCTACGTTAGCACATAGGCTAACCTGCTAACTGCCAAATGCACTTGATCAGTCACAGACTGGACAGCGGTATGCTAATAAACGATTGGACTGTTAACATCGCAAAATGAAAGTTTTTACTCTTCACGTTGCAGGGGTGTTAGAAAAGGTCGTATTTTGTAAACTGATCTGCTTTGAAACGCACTTTGGCTTTCCTCTCTACGCCTTGCTAAGATAGCTGAAGGGATCCATCGCTAAATCCCGCCTACTCGAGAATGATAAGCATTCTAGACCAATCAGATCGCAGAGCTGGCAAACTGACGCCGTTTCTAGCCAACAGGGAAACGCCGAGTGGGAGGGACGACGAATAGCGAAAGCTGTCCATCTTCGAGGCTTTGCTTAGCCTTCGCTAAGGTGAAGCGATGAGGCTCGTTTTACGTCGAAGCACGACCAAGCTCGCCCTCTTACCCATCGTCAAAGTGATGTTCTTCATTTTCACAATCGCTACAGTGTCCATGGTCTTCTACATCTTCTTTCTCCGGCTTCGGTGCTGTCTCATTCTCATCCGCCATCTTCAACCAGGAAGTGAAGAAGAAGCCACCGCGTGCACTAACGCCTTTCAAGCTGCCTCGATTTTATTGGCTCAGAGACGGAAGCGTGCCAATGTCGCGTCAAAATATTAAAGAAAAATATGAAACCTGAAGCTCATAAACACAGGAGACAAGCGCTAATTAACTTTCTAGATTAATATTTTCCCACAGCACATACCCAAGACTCAAACTAGGATATTAGAGTCATCTGTGTTGAACCTGAGCCACAAAGTAACTTTCACATGATTAGATTGACTGGAAGCATGTGAAAGATTTAATTACCGGTATGTATGTCAAAATGCAAGATACAGTGTTTTAGATCAATACTGAAAATAGTTCTGATGAAAAACGGCTATTTTATGGATTATTAAATGAGCATGTTTAAAGATGTGGTACTGATTACTTGAATTAAGGTCATACAAATAAAGTTAGAGGCACAAAGCAATCAGAATGAGACATAAATCAGTCAGAAAAAAATCAAAAAGGGACTCAAAATGTAAAAACTACATGTGTGAAACAGAAAATTACAAATCCATCAAGGATTTACTTACACCAATGGGCAAGCTTGTTTCAGACTATAGGTCAAACTAATCCCCAGTCAGTACACTTTTATGGAAATCAATCCATTTTGTATACCTACTGATCCCTAGTCAGGGTCACAGGGCTCTTCTGGACTCTGCCCCAGTTATCTCTCAGGTGAAAGGCAGAGGGACAACCTGGACAGGTCACCAGAAGCCAGATGTAAACAAACAGCCACGTACACTTACTCTCATTTCATACGCGATTAAAAATCCCAAATTATCCTGACAGGAATGATTTAGGACTGTGAGAGGAAGCTGGACTACCAGGAGAAATTACACACAGAAAGACCCCTGCTGGGAGTCAAAGCAGAGACCTTCTTGCTGTGAGGCATTAGTGCTAACAACCCAACCATTATGCTATTTTTATGGAAAGTAAAGTTAAAAAAAAAAAGTCGGCCTACAGTTGCTGGGTGATTTCAAATTTTCAAAAAAATAGTTTAATTTGTGACCTATTTAACACAAAATGAGATCACATTGCACACACTCTAGCAGCAGGAGCTGATGGAAACAGAAAAAGGAAAAAACATATTCAGTATTATTCTTTTGACATTGCAGATTAATTACTGACTAATTAATGTGTGTATCAGTGGAGTGGATAGCTTGTTGAGTGGTGAATAACACAGGAGCACTGATTCATTAGTGGAATACTGACTTTTAATGCAATATTAATGCATCGATTGTATTTAATGTTTAAGTTCAGTATGATCAAATAGAAATAACAATTGTTAAGAAAAGGTAAGATGACATAACATGGCGACATAAGATAATATATGATATAAAGCATTGGTGAGTTTTTCATTAACAGTTAATAAAGCTGTTACTATACTGCTATAATATTTTTAAAGAGATCCACAAGTAAGTAATGTTGAACAATTTGTGAGTTAAAGATCTCTTAAAATCCAAACCAAACCTTAATTCACTTCTTTATCTGCCTGTTACATTCATCAACACTCTGGTTCTCTTGACAGCACATAAAAAAGAAAAAAAAACACAACAGAAGAAAGACAAAAAATGCAGGACTTACACTATAGTCTTATGAATGTTTTATATAAATAAAAACATTTTCTCTTCTGCACATAATTCCAACTCACATTCAACAATACAGATAATAAGCAACAACACTGCAAACTCTTACATCACTTACCATTTTAAAAATGACTCAAAACCACTTTGTGGATTTAAACTATAATTACAGCAAACTCTGCAGCTCATCTTTCATTAGTGAAGTTTTTTATGACCACTGAAGTGTCCGCGGCAGCCAGAAAATGTCTTGCTATTCATGTTAAACCATAATTTTTAAAAACAGAATTAAGTCAATGTACACATGGCAAAAAGACTTTAAATTCCATGTGAACTGATTCTGAGTTTAAGTAGAAAATGTTAACTATAGATCTATGTATGAAACGCAAAAATACAGTCTTTTGTCTTCTAGAGGGACATTAAAAGTGCTAAAGTACATAAAGTATCAAGTAAGACTGATTGAAAAAACTTTTTTGACATTAGTTCATGGAAAATACAGATTCTTGAAACATTATTACATCTGTATTACATCACAGTTTTAAAATAATACATCTATGAAATAACAATAGAGTTAAACACTAGTTATGTATGCCTTCCTTGTCATAGCACCTAGTTTCAGTTATTTAACTGCACTCATCATTGTGTGTTCAAACCAAAATACTTGAATATAAAAACTTCTAAATTATTTCATGACTTCAGTTTATATTGAAATGTCTAAAATTTAGAATTAAAATGTAACAGTATTTTATATGTTTGTTTTCTGAGCCTCCACAGACTTGTTTCCATAACAGATACTGTCACTGTGCGTTTAAGAGCTCATGCACCTCTTCATGTCAGATTAATGCCATCAGGAAGTGGCTACGTGGTGACTGGACCACTCAGGAGAGGGTCTTCACATTCAGACCTTTGTCTCCTAAAGAAGCAATATTTGAAAAAACTCAAATTGTCATCCAGCTCAGGTGGATTTCAGCGTTTGCCTTTGGCGATGGCCACGCGCTCGGACACACTTTTGACTGGAACTCCTCTGCGGTTCACTTTTACGTGAATGAAGAGCGTAGCTGGAGACAGGCTGGAACCATCCGCCTTCAGAAGATGAACGTGTCGATAACCTGAGAGGAAAGAGCGAATCACACACGTTACAAAAAACACACCAAAGTGAAAAATAGACACACGAGTCACATGACGGATAAATCATCATGGGCACCTGTGCGGAGGCTTAAGAAGGGCAAAGTGAACTGTCCCACAAAGTCGTTTTTGGCGGTGTGATCGTGGTCCTCCACCACGAAGCGGACCAGGGCCAGCTCAGGGACCTGCAGCTGGAAGCTCAGGGTGCAATCCCACCGTGGGTTGAAACCTGTAGAGGGCGACCAAGAGCTGTTAATGGCTCATTTAGTGGGATACCTTTCTAAGAGCATGACATGGTGGTGGACAGGAAGGGCACCTACAAAGATATCCCTCAACTGCATAAAAACAGGTGTTGAAATTATTAGTTGTTGTCCTTTCTTTGTAAAAAAAAAATCAGTGAATAAAATTGACAAGAACATGCCATTATTTTGGAGCAACAGTTAAATTAAAAATGCATCTATGAGTCACCATCATACAGCTAAAAATAGAGGGTTAATGTTTTGTTTTTTATGAATTACCATTGTTGTCAATGCGGTGGGTTTTCTCTCTTTTCTTATCAATAGCCACCCCATGAATTTCCACCCACACTTGTGGATCCACAATGGAGCTTGCTTTCTCTGTGTTGATTTTTGGCAGCTGCTGTGCAGATATTATCTGAAAAGAGAAAAATTCGTTAGTTTGGGAATGGAAATCTGATTAGAAATGTGTCAAAGTTTTATAAAAGTCCATATCGGACTACCCGAGTAGCAACTCAAGTAGTTTTCATACAATGTTCAAATAGGAAAATACAATCTCTTCATTGTACAAGTGTAAACACGCTAAGTTACTTTCTTGGAAATCTGTGGATTTTTGCCAGATGGTTACAATTTTTGGAAAAGTTACACAACAGGTTCCAGCTCACTCGTATAGTCAACTGGGTGGGAATGTGACCGGGACCGCCGCCTGTGTTCTCCGGGTTAAAGCTGGATGTGGGGCTGCACAGGAAGCTGGGTTTAAGGACGTATCCGCAGCGACCGTTGGTGAGGAAGCGACCCTGGTTGAGGTCCATCTGCTCCCCGGGTGTCTGGAAGTTCAAAGCCACTGGACGGGACAGAGAGAGGAGAGTCGAGTCAGTAAGACAGCGAGGAGTTGTGATCACACACAGATCCAAAATAGTTCATCGTGAGGACACGGAGAATCACCGCCAGTGAGGCAGTGAAAACCACTGATATCAACGTGTCATGATGAGGCAAGAACTCACAGAAATCAGAGGGGGTGTGACCTCTTTAAGTGCTTACAGACCACCTTTTTCTTTCTCAACAAATTAAATGAACTGGCTTCTATCTGAACAGCATCCTGACTTCAAGTGTCAAGCACCAACCCATCTGGCAGCCGCCATTCCACATTTCCTGAGGATCATAGTTAGATGATTGCAGGCGCTGGCCGGCGGGGTAGATCCGGCTCAGCTGCCTGCTGTTGTGTCTTACAAAAAGCTTCCCTGCAAATGAAAAGAGAGAAAACAGCATTCAGTGGTGCCCTGGAGGCTAATTATACATTCTGCAGATCCATCTGCAGAAAAGACTTGAGATGTGAAATCTTTTGTCTTGCTTTAATTTATTTTAAGATGCAATCATTCCCTCTTTTGTACCCGAGTCTTTGATGAGCCTGAGTGCATCGCTTTCAGAGAAGGAAGACATTTCATTTGGCGACAGAGCAGATGTGTTCTCAAACCCTCGGAAAGGGACGCTCCTGCAGTACACCACTAAGTCGGACAGCTCGGGGCTCAGTTTAGAAGGGACCTGGGAAAACAAATGTTGAAAATACTAAAACCAAGGTTTGCATTAAATATTCCTCAGAGTGTAAAACTGAACAGACCTTTGCAGGTTCTTTCTTGGGTGTGCTCTTGCTGCCGCTGACTACTTCGTCGTCAGAGCTCGAGGAGAAGCTGGCAGAGCTGCCGTTCTTGCTCAGCTGACCCAGGTGAGGAATCAGCTTCTTCCCCTTTATAAGAATATGCCCTTTAAGCTCCTGAGAAGAAGAACATCGAAACAAACGTCTAAATTACAAAAACAGACAGCCAGAAGGCTCTGACAGAAATCCCAGCTGTGTGTACACATGTGTGTGTGTGTGTGTGTGTGCACCTCAGGGGAAGGCAGCTCCTTCAGAGGAAGGCCACTGAGAGGTTTACTGAGCAGTTTCCTACCCAGGATGGTGCGGAGGTGTTTGGCCATGACGGCCTGCTGCTCCACCGAGCAGTGGTTCTCCAAGGACAGAATCAGAGGGTACGGGGACGCCTGCCGGGAAAAACAGAGAGCAACTTTTATAGTAAGTCATTTAAATGCAATAATCCTCATAAAAGGAGATGCAGAAGCCAAAAACAAAACAAAAACAAAAGCTTTTCGCCATGAGAGGTTAAAGCTGGTTTAAGGAGACGTTGGCAAGCTGTTCACAGCCAGAAGAGTGAGCTCACACCTTGAAGGCGTACTGGGCGATGGTTTCAATGACTTCCTTGAAGGTAACTTTGGAGGTGAGGGTGTGGCCGTGGTAGATGACAGGTTCGCCTTTATCTCCATCCCAGCAGTCCAGCTCCACACAGCGGCAGCCTTGATTCAGAGCCCTGACAGCAACACACACGTTTTACGCTTCAGAAAAAAGTCTGGACAGACTGTTGACAACAACCAGGCTTTTGCTGATTACCTGATGTAAGGCTCAGTGCTGCTGGCGCTGGTGACCTGGTCCTTGGTGAGGTAAGTGTTGTGCGAGGAGGAGATGAAGTAGTGGGCCAGGGGCCGGCTCATGTCCTGGGAGACTTTGGCATGGTCGGGGTTAAAAACATCATTCTCCCAAGACAGCATGTACATGGTGAACCCGTTCTGTGTCATGAGCAGGTTCTTCCTGGCTGCAACGAACAGCATGGCGTTCCCATCAAAACTGTGGCCTTCTACTCGGGTTCCCCGTCGTTATTGCACATTTTTTAATTTTACTGTTAATCTACTCCTTTAAGAGTTAGTACCCCTTGAAGTCAGGAGTAAAGGTGCACTATTACTACTTTTTTAATTAGCATGTTTATAGGGATAAACTAAATCACTGTTTTGTCATCAGTACAGAACATCAAAAGACACATTCACGACGTGTTTATACAAAAACAGAGCGTCTTCCTCCGTCAGCTCCTTCAGTAACCGCTCTCGGGCACCTACCCCAGTCGTTGAGCTCATAGGTAAGTATAAGACTCTGAGCGTGATTCAGCGAGGCGTCTTCTCCCTGATCTCCCAAGAAGTCACGCAGCTCCGCAGTGGAGAGCGTAAAGCCGTTACTCGAATAGTGTCTGAAGACGGCGTCCAGCTCGGGGCGTCGCAGCAGCTCCCGGCAGAACTCCTCGATCTCCGTGTGATCCAGACGCCCATCGCCAGATCGGTCACACCGCTGGGATACAAAGAAGAGTTCATAAATACCGAGCAACAAAGTGGGCAAATGTGAGGTGTTTTTTTTTTCAGGAGTGTTTCAAATCCCCTGTGGAGAAAATATCTCCTTGATAACTCAGCTCAGCTGTGCACACTTTAAAAATCTAGCTCTGCGAGGAGGGTCAGAGTTTCATGGGGAGGGAGCGTAAAACCAACATTTCAGCTGTAAGAGAGATTTGAGGGACAAAGCGGGGAGTAATCCCCCTCAATAAAGAAATAAATGACTCTTTGCGTGTTGTGGGGAAGATAAGTAGAAGGGGATAAAGATGTGGAATGGGAGCTGGTGGTTGGCCTGCTGTTGCATCGGTAATTGAATACAGACTTTGGACTCGGTGGTGTCAGAGAAAAACAACCTGACTCTAACGACATCGAACCAACCCAGCGCCCTCTCAGAACCGAGCTGATTTCACTTATTCCTGCAGCAGAGGGTACAGATCCCGAAGCGTCACGTGACCCTGACCTTGAACAGAGAGCGGGCGTACTGCTCGCTCAGGTCAATGTTGATCATCTGCAGCAGCCGTTTGACCTCATCATAGCTCATCTTGCCGTCCTGGTTCTGGTCCGCTTGCTTCAGGTACCCGCGGATCCAATTGTAGGGAGTTAAGAAAAATAACCCTGCATGAAATATGGAGTCAAGCAGCCAAAAGCGGTCTTTGGATTCATGTGCTTAGCTGGATTGCGTTTCCTGATGTGAAATGCGCTGCAGAAGTCTGCACTTTTTATTGGCTATTAAACCACTTCTCACTGACTGTTTTCTGTCTTCTGCCCTGATTCTCTCAAGGCTGGTCTCTTTTTCTTTCTTTCCTGCTCATTAGAGATATTTATGAAGCTGGTTTTTGGCCATATGAAGAATGCAAGGGTTTTTAAGTGACTGTAATCACCTCTTCTCTCCATTCTGAAGGAATTTATTGCTGTCAGAGATAAAAGAGAAATAAACAGAGCAGCGGGGAAGGTTTAACACTTTGTACTATCAGCTTTCTATGACGGTTGCAATTAGAAGGATGACTTGGGCTATATTTAGACAGGACGTTTTTATTCAGTCATTACTCCCCACTTAAGAAATGTTCAGGATGTGGGATGCCACGTGACAGAAGAGCCAGTCGCCATAGCAATGTTGCCTCAGTGGGCTTTATATTTGTCCTAGCACGCTGGAAATTCATTACGGCAGGATATTGGTCCAGTTTCTCCTTCTGTGTCATGTTGGCAACCCGCTCCTTCAGAAAGCGGAGCCCTCGAACCCAGCGCTGGGCTTCGTCCGTGGAGGTGCACAGCAGGTCCAGGCTCTTCCTGGCTCCTCTGAAGATCACTGTGAAGCACTGGTTCTCTGGTACCGACCCGGACAGCCGCCTGAGCGCCTCCGACTGGCAGCCCTCACGCACACACTCCACCTCTGTCACTGCAACTGGAGGGAAATGGGAGAAGAGTTCAGCTTCGACGGAGACTTTAACAACACAACGGTAGCTAAAGGTCGAGCGTGAGGGTCTGCGGGGGATCATAAATGTGACGTCGTAAAAAAGATTGTAAATACGTATAAAGATGAGACCTTGACATACTTCGATCTCATGAACGGTAAATGCACCTTCCTTTTCCGTAACTGCCACGAATCTTGGCGTCCTCATAATCGACCTTCACTAAAGCAGCAGGGACAACCTCCCAAGTACTTATCTAAGAGGTCTGAGAAGCGCCCACAAGTTCTGAATACATTTTAAATCAGGTAAGGGAGGGGGCAGCTCATAATTCAGCCACTTTGGAGGCCTTTGCTGGCGAGTGAAGCAGTGGAGACCTTGGGAGTATGAAGTCAAGTTCTGTCCTTCATAAAGTCCTTAATGAATGCAAAAGAAACCATGTTCCAGAAACTGACAGCAGCTCTGACCTTTACTTCATCTTCATCACCAAAAGGTCCAACTCAGACCAGGACTCCTCCACCACCGAGCCTGGAAGTGGTGGTCTCTATCCACTAGAGATCATCAGTCACTCTGATTTAACCTGCTCATAAAACCTTTTAAAAATATATCCTCAAGTCTTTTCTGATGCAGTCTCAACACTTCAGCCTGTCGGTCCTTTTCACTGTTGCTTACCTTGATCTGAACACTTCTTATCTTTTATACCGGGATCCTTTTCAGTGTTTTTAGAAGACTGCGTGCTCCATGCAGCTTCGGGTTTCATTTTCCTCAAGACTTTGGCAGTAATTTGATCTTCTTCACGTGTGTTTCTACAACCCTGTTGATCAGTTGCAACAAAAATTTGATTGTGCATTGTTCAAGCTGCCCCCACCCGTCCTGTGATTCTTAAATCTCATAGCAGTTAAATCTTTTATGGATAGTTTTATCTGAAGTAATAAATCGCCTTATAAAACAAGCACACATTAATAAAGTAAGTTTATCCCTTCTTAGAAGAAAAAAAAGATTCTGCCTGGAAATGATTAGAGCTCTTGTGCATCTTTTAATTAGAGTCTTGGGTTTTATTGTGACTATTGATTTTTGTTTTTTTAGAGGAGCCAGAAGTTAAAAAGGTTCAGTTATACAGCTGTAAATGATGTATAAATCTCATATTCGCAGAGTTGTGGTGAGACTGAGGAAAACAGCTGGACAGTGCAACATATTTGCTGAGCACAGGAGCTCCTCTATTTCTGCACTGAGAAGCCTTCAGATCCCTCAGCTGGGCAGTAAACAGCGCCCATCCCGACAACAGCCTCATTCTCCGGGTAGAGGTCACAAAAGCCTCCTCTCTCCACCTCTTCAAAATTACTCCACATTCCTTTTTTGTGGTTATCCCAGATACGTGGCAAAAGTGACAAGCATGTGTGCGTGGAGTGGATTGGAACAACAGAAGTTCAAAGTCGTCCATCCCGTGCCAAAAGCGCTTTTGAGCGCAAGACACAACATTGCACAACTCCGGGCGCCAGATCAAACTGGACCTGGAGAGGCGCCTGGAGCTTGGAAAAGAAGGACCAATCCAAGCCTTCAAAGATTGATTTTTTTTTTTTTTTTCCCCCAGCAGTTTACCGACGCCGGCGTTATAATATCTGCCTGCCCGCACTCACACAGTCGCAGTTGTCATAATTGCAGGGAAGGTTACACCTTGGCCACTTGGCGTCTATTTCTGGCTGCACCACAATTAAGACGGCCCACGCCACCAGCTGACCCACAAACCCGCCAGCCTTGCCGAGAGTCACCACCAAACTTCACTCCAGCATCGGCGAAACCAGAGGTGGAAAAGCCAAAGGTCAGACAAGAAGGAAGGCAATAAAAGGGAATGAGCCATAAAACAAACAACTTCATTCAGGATCCCATTCTTACTCTCAGACGCAGTAATAGATGTGTCCTACATGCTGTAGTCAAATCCTTAAATGGATTCCCTAAATAACTCAAAGATATTAGCACCTTCCCTCTGTGTGCTGTGACACAACATCCTCTTATAATAAGTTCTTCCTCCACTAAGGCCACTAATTTAAAACTGAATCGTTTATCTCACAAATGATGCCGTCTTTACTCCAGTGGGAAGAATATCAAAGAAGTGAAGGAAAGCATTTAAAAGATAACCAATAACACGAGTGATTTTCTAATCGAAGAGCTTGAACATCAGCTTTGACTTATTCTGATGAGAGGGAGAGCTGGAGGAAGTTTGACAGACAGGTGTCTGCGTTTCCAACTTTAGCTCCTGTCTCGCTTCCCCTCCGCGCTGCGACCAGCTGAACCCTCTTTTGTTTCAGTCCTGCATTGTTTACGCCCTTTCTCCTCAGGGGAACCGGGAACAAAAGTGGGAATCTTGGACGCTGCTCTTGGAAAAGTCACGTGTTTCCTCTGATACACGGGTTTTTGACCTTCCAGTGAAGAGCCCTGCTCTTAGACCTTCCAGGAATCTATTTAAAAAATGCCGGGCATTTTAAAAATCACAAAAGGAGACTAACTCCAACAAGCCAACTGATAAGGGTTATTTCTAGGTGTTTAAATTTAGTTTTGAATATGATTTTGATGCTTTGTACGTCGGCCGTGGAAGAGCATGACATAAACTGAAGGTGAAACAGCTCAACAGCTGGACCGCTGGGAGCTTTGAATCGACTCCGCCTCCTGATGAGGAACCTGCTGGGGGTGGCCAGAGATCTCCTCATCACACAAACTTACATGTCTGCTGGGATTTGGCTTTGCGGGAGCTCTTGGTGGACTCGCACCAGATGGTCAGTCCGTCCTCCAGCAGCCGCAGGTGACGGCTCTTCTGCCACCGCGAGGAGCGAACTTTCACCATGCTGGTGCCCTGCATCATCGCCCGGATGTCCTCGTTGTCCAGCAGGCCTGGAGGACACACACCAGCAGCACAAAATAGAAATACTGGAGTATTAATGTCTGGGCATACAGAAAAAGTGCGGGCTCATGTTTCACGTGTCGCACATTCACGCAGTCTGATGATCACTGACACCTTTATAAGAATGAAACTCATGACAAACACGAACATCTTGTTATAAATATTGACACAATAATACAAGTCTTTATATTCAAATGACCCATACAGCCTCTTAAACTGATTCTTTTAAAACCGTTTAAGAATTTATTATGTGGATTTGATGATGAATCTGCTTTATTTAAATTGACTTCAAACAGATTTTATAATTTTTTTTTGCTTTTTTTCAGAGCAGCTGTTGCTTTTAAAAATAACCCAATAACCTACAAAATTACCCTCGAAACAGACCTCTCTATGTTTATACCCCTAACCTCAGATTTTGTTTTCTATACAAACCTCAGAGGAAACAAGCAACACTTCAGAGTGACTTAAATGTGACTTAAAATGTGAGTTTTTTTCTTCTTGAGTTTTTAGAAAAGTAAAGATCTATCTATCTATCTATCTATCTATCTATCTATCTATCTATCTATCTATCTATCTATCTATCTATCTATCTATC
>JAOWBL010000023.1:3082897-3105208 GCA_028564865.1 Zenarchopterus dispar
GATAGATAGATAGATAGATAGATAGATAGATAGATAGATAGATAGATAGATAGATAGATAGATAGATAGATAATATGATAATATATTAACATCAACTATATTTAGGTTAATTTGAAACAGTTTTGAAGAAAACATCACAGTCACTGTTTATACTTTTTCGGGTCTAATAAAAAATAATCAGTAGTAGCAAGCCTGGTCTAAAGCTTATGATGCTATCAGACATTAAAATCTACATTTAAATATTTGTTTTTACAGGAATTTTCCAAATCTCATTCCAAAGGTTCAAATAATCCACAGACAGCTAAAAGTGTAAACCAACACAGTGGTGAGGATTTTTTTCTGAATTGAAGGTATACATTTTATGACATGTACTTTTTTTCTGGTGTCTAGTTTGTTGGTTATGATATGATACAAAGTTTTGTGCTAGTATTTGAACATTTAGTCAAGAATCTGGTTGCTGAAGGGTAAACGTTTACGGACCTTCAGCCTTGCTTCATCTTTTCTTCTGGGATCAAGACAGAGCTCTCAGAGTTTTCTCTCCTTCAGCGCTTTACAAAGAAGCAACTCAAACAAGCTTTCACTCATCAAATGATTCCCAGTTTTAGGGTTTAGTCTTTTCTGCTCACCTTTAAAGTTCTGTCCTTTAGTTGGCATACTTTCTTTCTCTTCCCCCTTAAATCACAGCCCTCACTGTCAGTGCCAAGTGGATAAGCAGAGGCCTTCGTGGGGCCCCCTGAAGCTACAGCGTACAGAAACTGCTCCCAGCTCCCTCCCCGCTCACCCCATCGGACCCGAACACAAAGAAATCCCCCTACCAGACGCACAACCATAACAAGTCTGTTTATCCAAGCTGTTACCTCATGCAAGGCATTCCCACAAGCAGCACAAGGCTCTGATTAACTGCAGGTCATTGACCACACTAAGCTGGCCAAACAGCCTTAACTGGCTCTGTCTCGACTCACTGCTAACTAACCAACTTTTTATTGCCAATCTAACACAAAACCTGTACTTTCTTTTCTCTCTTGCATCATTTTTGAGATTAACAAGCAACAGAGCAAGTGGATACAAGTCTGCAGGAGTGGGCATGTACTCTCACTGTCAAGGCAGAGTTCTTTTAAACAGAACCACACTCATCTTTTTACTCCCTCTAAAAGCCTCCTCTTAAGAGTAAAATGGATTGCTGGGTAGGATTCTTCAGGCCACAGAGCTGAATCGTGTTTGTTTTGGTTAGCAACCATGCTGATGTGTTTTAATGAAAAGGGTTGGGAGTCTTACGTGCTCGCTGGGTCCTATTCTCCACGGTGCTGACCATTTTCTCTGGTATTCCCAGAACCAAGGCTTTATGAAAACCTGACAAACATGTTCCTCGGCTCTGCGGTTGCTTAAATAACAACTACTGAGGTAACTCAAAGGTTATCAGGAAAAGTCTTTTTTTTTTTTTTTTGAAAAAAAAAGAAGTATGAGTTTTTAAAAAAAATGGCCAACAGATCTGAAGATCATAATGATACAAACAATTAAAAAATATTTAGAAACTGTTAAAGACAAAATTGTTGATCTTTAACCTCCTAACACCTGGTACAAATTTTTTCTTGTTGCTTTGGGCCCCAGTTAAGAAAATAAATGTGTGATGTCCAGGATACGTCAGGTCTTAGGAGGTTAAAGTTCAACGTATAATAAAAACTTAATAGGATTTCTATGTAATATTTCATATATCAGGCATTAATCGGTTAAAACCTGCAACCCTGGATTGGAATAAGTGGGTGTAAAGAAAAGAAAGATAGATAAAGGGTTTTAAAAAAAAGTTTGATTTATTTAAAGGTGATTGATCAAAGAGCTCTGACAAACAAAGAAAGTCATGTTTTATAATTGTGTAGCTTTTATAAATTTCTAAACATAATCTCCCAGTTTTTATTTCATGAAAGCATTTGGTGTAAACCAAATATCAAATAACACTATAAGTACTATAATTGGTGCTTTAAGCTCCTTTTAAGCATTTTTATAAGAAAATAACTCTAAAAATAGGTATTTTTAAGCTAATGGCGGTATGCTAACAATCACAACTGAGGCTAAACAGACTGTTTTACACATTATAACTTAATGTCTGTGTTTTTGTGCTCACAGTTTTTACATAATATCTAGCTTGTTCTCAACATTCTCGTGAAGTTTAATAAAACTTGAAACTGACAGCATTTTGGAGCTGGATGAGGATAAATAGTTAGCTAACAGCTAGTTTAGCTACATGCTAACATCATTGTTCTAATATGAAAGTAAATAACTAAGAGTTCCATGTAAGAAGAACTGATGAAAACTCAAAAAGAGAAAGAGTCACATGTAAAATCAACGCTTAAATGAAGAGAAAGGGGCACATTTTCCCAGCAGTGGTGAACCTCCCTCTGAAAGGAGAATAAAAAGAAAATAAATAAAAAATAAATATATCAGGTGGTCAGATGGTCCTGCATGAGCCCTCCTCACTCATGGCCACATACCAGCTCCTTCTGGGACACGGTTCATGTTTCTCTCAGCACAACAACAGTCACAACTGCCAGCAAGCATAAATCCCTCACTTGCATATAGACAGACAATTATGGGTGTTGTGGATATGATACCAGTCCTGGGCCAGTTAAAGCCCAGGACAGCTGTTTTGTCCAACAGCTGTCCCCAGAGGACGCATCAGGAGACAAGTACGAGTCCAGCCCTTCACAACAAGCACAATCAAAGATAATTTGATTAAACCTGGTTGAAAATATATATATATTCAAAGTTGGAACCCTCTGCAGCATTTTTAATCTGTTAAAAGATTCCTAAAAAATAAATAGATGAAAGAAAAAAAATTAGACCCAAGTCCAGTGTTATTTGGAAATGCAGAATTCTTGCCAGAGTTTTCTTGGATAGGACAGAGCAGATCATGAAAGCCACGCAGCCTCTTTGTATTCGGTTGAAACTGAGAAACTTTCGGGTAAATATCTCTTTATCTTCCATTACAAACGGAACATCATTCATTTACTCATTAATAAGCAAGACTGGACCACACAAGGAGGGGATTTAATGTGTACAGCCACAGTACATGGCTCCGGTCCGAGCAGATCACAGATTTAATATGTGGAATATTGTGAAATATTAAAATAGATTGGCTTAATTTTTATCATGCCATATAAAAATTAAGATGTAGACATCAGGCATCGCATAGAAAAGACAGAGCTACAATAAAAACACTATAAAATACTATAATCCTTCTGAAATCATTAATTACACATTTGAGCTCAGTTAGGTCTCACGGAGATTAAATCTCTCTCACTCTTTTTACAAAACACTCCAGCACCGTGATAAACACAAATTTGGACATTTTTAACAATCAAGAGAAGTGGTGCTGCAGAAAAATGTAACACCAGACAACAGACGGTTTGTTGGGTGACTGGAGGACCCTCTTATAAGTATAAAAAAAATAATAAACTGAAGTGAGTTGTCAAGTGTTCAGAAAAGAGGCTGGGGATACTCTGGTGTCTTTTTGTGTGTGTCTGGCAAGAGATTTCAATGTGAAAAGCTCAAAAGTAACAGTAAAAAAGAAAATAAATGCATTCACGTCGGGCTGACAGCTTAATAGCAAAATTAATGCAATTAGCAAACTGTGAATGACGCAATTACTTCTGCAGCTCAGAAGAGATTATTTTGGAGTATTACTCCCTGAACATGTGGCAACATCTGTAAAACCTCTACGGGCGACAGTACAACGAGCATGAAACAAAAAAGGGACACAGAAGTGGTCCTGGTCTTCTATTTGTGATGTTTCTGGTTCTGGGTTGCTTTCCGCAACCCAGTTTGGACAGTTTGCGATTTGAAGATAATGTGAAACCACCTGACTGAAAGTCGAAGTCTAACAAGAAGAGAACCTTTTGGCAGTAAAATGATCTCCACCGCTCCAGCAGATCCCCCCCTGAAGAACGGCTCGGGTACGAATGGAGGGTCGTCAGAGGGGCCAAGTCGACATCTGGACCTGACTGAAACGTTTTAGGATCCTAAAAAAATTCAGTGGATGCAAGAAAACCGCAGAACTTCCCACAACCGGCAGGTGGTTGTGCAGGAGTGGTCAGAGCTTTAGCAGAGTGGTCTCAGATCTAAAGCAACCCTGGTTAAATCATAAAACATAAATGAACCCATATTTGCACAGAACCAGGTCATCATTCGTTCAGTTTTAATATTCAACAGACAAACTGTGTCTCAAAACTTTGAGTTTAAACTAAATCGTTTAGATTATTTCATACATTTCTACTTTAAGCTTTTAAGGTGTGAACACCAGAAAATAACATCCTTAATGTTACTTTAATGTGTTAAGACACGTTGACGGCACTGAACGGCCTGATTCTGCTCACTGACTGATCCAAAGCTAATTCAGTAAGCGTATTTATAAATGTATTTATAAAAGTGAAGTGGACTTCGCTTTGCTGGTTCCTGAAGATGTTTCATCATAAAGTGAATTACTGAAGTTACGAGTCGCTGCTCCACCTTCGTTAGGACAGAAAAAGGTGTAGTTACTTTTTCCATAGTATAAACTCAAAATATGTTGCTATGTTTGGAGAAAAAAAAACAAAATACAAATTTTCTTTGTGGTCTTATTCCAGTATGTCACTTTCATCCACACAGATTGTTGAAAAATCGAACAAAATCCATATTTGAAGTGCATTTCACATGAAAATATAAATAGTATTTAACCACTCGGAGGTCCAAAATAGTTGTGGGTTACGAATAGTGAACTAGTAAAGTAGTTTTATAGTGTTTTTGTCCCCTCTGCGAAATTGTCTTACAGTTAAGAACACAAACCACAACCTTTGGATTTTTCTGTGACAAATATGTCTGACTCAGCAAGTATAATCTCAAAACTAGTAAATGACTACCTCAAATCCATTATTTGGCCTGCAAGGAAAAGGATTACAACAACTGAGAAATGTTTGCAGAAGGAAGTCAGCGTAGTCTTGTGACACAAATCATTTGAACTCACTGCATCTGCTGATTGTGAAGTTATGAGACAAAACTGTGAGGTTTTTACCAACTGATGTGAGAATTAAAAAGGAAGCGGTGAGCTGAAAGCCAGCTGACTTATTTACAATGACACATAAAGAGCTTATCACCACCCCCATTATTTAGCATTACTGGAAGATTCAAATATAGCGTCGGCAGGTGGATTTCATATTTTGGGTCAGATGTATGGTTTCATGGGTACAACATCAGCGATGCTTCAGCAGGTGCCTTTCTGTGCTCAGTGCAGATGTCTGGTTTCCTGTGCGCACAAATGATGCAGAAACATCAAAAAACAGAAGTTGTGTTCCCACAAACAGTCTGTTAGAGCAGGAGTTTACGTTACCTGAATAATTTGGAAGTGTGACACAGTTTTGGTGAGTAATCACTACACAGTGAGCTTCTTTTTCTGGAAGTAAGATTTGTCATCTGGATAGGATAACCAGGTCAAACGGCACAAGCTGAATCAACGCTGGTCCATATTTGCAGATATCCAGTGTCTTGTCAGAGATTTGGGAAGGAGCTCTGTGGTTGCTCAGCAGGTGTCTATTTTGGGGAGAGGTGTGACCCTTATTTACTTAAGAGGGTCTGCTGGAGGGCCATGAGTGGTAGGCTTTGATCTGGCTGTGAGGATGAGGGATCAGAGGTAAAAGCTGCAGGTGAGCTGTTCATGAACTCCTCCTCCTCCTCATGAACACATGATCTATGTTTGACATGTCAATGACCTGCCATTATCTCCTGGTCCTCACTGAACTGTTATTTCCCATAACTGATATTAAACATCAGATTTATTTCATAAGATCAACTCCATTTCTTAATTGCTGATCGTCAGGTTAAGTGGAGAAATCCATGTAGGTCATGGACATGAATGAGACCCTTGACAGCACTGAAATATAAGCCATCTTACTATTTTAAGGCTGCACATATAGCAATAAACTAATAAAAAGTAAGTCACTGGGACTAAGAGCACTTTGAATTTTTCTTATATGTGAAAAGCATATCACAAAGTCACGAATGCGTCTTGCATTTTGCGCACCTTCATGTCCACAGAAGAGGTTGATTTTTCAGATTTTCTTACCGAGCCTCCTGATGGGGTCGGTGCTCCTCTCGGCCGCCTTCCTGCCCTGCTCCCCGGGACCGGCGCTCCTGCCGCTGCCCAACATGGTCACCACTTCTCGGCTCGGGACTTTCGGCGCATGAAATCAGTTTATGAGGATGCGTGTGCCTTTCTGCTCAGCTGCCGAGCACTGAGCAATAGTTTTCAACTCTTTTCCCGCATGTGACAAAGTCCCTCCCCGGGCGCTCCACTCCACGCCTGGGCGGAACACGACTCCAAACAAGGTTTTGACTCCCACTCCTCCTCCTGTTGCCCCAACAAACATGGGTACCCATGTTCATTTATAAGATGCAGGGCTGGTCCAGGACCCCCACTGATCATCAATATGACTTAAGGACAAATAAGCACAGACAAAACTCATTTTTCCTAGACATTTGAAGACCAATTTATTGGCAAAATAAATGTGTTAGGACACAAATATACAACTCATTTTGATAAAAGTGTAATAAAACGTTTAAAACTCTGTGTTTATTAGTGTACTATAGTTATGAGAGGGGTTAATGAACCACAGCTTTTCATCCAGATGGGGTACTAAAAAGTACTCTGGGTTTATAGAAGTTTGTAAAAACATAAATTATTAAATAAATATCGATATATTTCGTTAAAAGGGGGTTTCTAAGAGCAGACTACGTCAAGAAAAATAAAAAATAAAGTCGTTACATTAGTGAATGGGGTAGCAGCGCCTCCTGCTGGTGACTTTAATTAACTACTAGTTTAAAAAAAACAATCACTTCTGTAATGACATTCATTCTTGCTGTGTATTCTGTCTACACAGCTTTTGAAGGAAAAAATATATATAAATTCCTGCTCACAGGATTAATATACCCGCTAAAATACTTGTTTTACTCCTAGTAATGGAGATGAAACACAGAGAGGGATGGAGTGGTCTGGAGACTGCCTTGAAACAACATTAAAGGTGATCCTCCTTGATCCTTAGCTATCCAAGAACACAAACACACAAACACACACAAAGGCAGTTTTGGTAGGGTTGGATATTGAGCGGTTATGGTGATATGTTTCTTTGACTTGATCGTCTAATACAGGCAGTGAATGTAGTGATTGTTTCTTTGACTACACCATCCATCTGCACTTTTTGTGGCTCCATGAAAATCATCGTGAGCTTGGTTTGTACTGAACAAAGCATTAGTCTTATTGCAGTTCATATCTTTCATCTCATCTCAGTAGCACCAACAACCATGTTAGAAAGGGTAAGAGATTAAGTCATGCCTGCTAATCCTCACAGGCTGTGATCTATGCAGGAGCAGCTTTGGCTCTGAAGCTGCACTGCTCCCTGATTTGAAAATATGGGAACCCTGGTACGATTTCCCAGTCTTAAGGTTTCATATGAACTGGAACCCATCACCTCTTCCTTAAAGGATTCTCAGTTCAGCTTTCTTATTTGGCAGAGCTGAAACTCTGCCTACTTCTATTAGTAGAAACAGGGGGCCTGTCTGTGTTGTTTGTAGCCATTAGATTCCTGATGTTTACTGGCAGTGTTAGGGGAAACCAGCCAGTTGCAACAAGAGATCAGACTGCATAACAACACATTTCCTTCTTTGATAAAAGCAAAACGTTTAATGGAAACTGCTTAGAAACAGTGTATGTGTTTAGATGAAATACTGATGCCAATAAGACATTCAATCTGTGTATGAAAAGAATGTGCAAACATTTATAAACATAAAAATGACACTCCATTACGAGGTTTCCTTTATTCCACTTAGAATATTTTATTTGTGCACAAGCCAGCAATGGCTACTAAAAGGCTTTTGATAATGCACGAGTAAACTGCCAGTTTAACGCTTTACACCAAACTAAGGCAAAGCTTCAGGGCACCGTCTACCTCCTGAAACTATGACAGTTAATCGAAGATCTTGTGTAACAAATTCATATAAACAACTCATGCTATCAATTTGTTTCTACGCATTAGCGGTTCCGACTCTTCCTTTTCCGACAAAGTATAATAAGACTAAAATTCATCAAAATAAACGTTATATTACGACGAGACACTAGTTATGGAAATATTAAAGTCCAGGAATTACGCGGCCCCAAGAACACGTTGGCCTAGTTAGCAGAATGCTAACTTTATTAATTTCTGTTGTTAATGGTATGGTGCCATTTATTGCGTTTGCGCTGCAAGTTCATAGATGTAATGAGGATTTTTATTAGTATTATCATGTACAACTCGTCATTATATTTGTTTTATTAACTTATATTCCGATAAGGCGGCACCAAAGCTAGTTAGCTTCAGCTAGCCTAACCTTATGATCAGTGCGACGTCTCTTCGTCAAAATAGGCCTTTTTTGGAACCATTTCCTGTGAAAGGTGATCATGCCCAAACTTTAGGATCTCTTTTGATTCAGGAGTATGCCTTTACATTTCATGGAAATGATTAGTGTTTATAGTTTGCGAACGACACATCGTAGCGCTCATTCGCCAACGAACGTTAACGCTCAGCTAACGTATCCTTAGCTGTTAGCACGAAACAACCATGTAAAACATTGCGTATTGGGTTTGCAAAGAAGAACCCAAATCTGATCTACACCACTCCGTCCACTTGTATCAGTAGTATTGAGCAAGTGTGAGATCGCCTGACCCACCCTTGGACAACGAGGGACTCGAGGATGTGATCGTAGCGGAAGCCTCACTATAAATGTCGTTTGTTTACGCTGATTCCAGAGTTACCCCAAGAGCTCGGCTCACAGCGTATTACTCCGCACAGAAAAATAATATTAAAACGGAAAGAGTTAACCATCTAAATGTTGCATGAATACTACATTTTTGTGCACCCATACTTAAAATAAGATTGGACTTATAGAATGAACAGTATTTACCCATTTTCTTATATAAACATCGAAAAAGGACTAGATTTTGTACTAGGATTGCTTCATTTTATTTTAAACACAGGACGTGCACGGTTTATTTTTAAAAACCTTTTGGTCTTTTTGAGCACAGGATGAATACAAACTATAGATTTTTAAAGGATATCTATGTTAATATGTTACTACAAAACATCTAATGTAATTTGGAAGTATTTAAATAAACTTTCATTTCGTAATGTGTAACTATACTCCCTTCATTTGTGAATAGTAGCGTCCACAAAAAATGCCCGGGACTGCTTTTTCGGAGCGTTTCACGCACTTATGAGTGACTACTAGCTTGTCCAATCAGAAAATAAATTAAGCTTAGCAACAACAAAATTGTCCTCTGGTCCAATCAGCAAAGGGAAAGGAGGGGCTTTAGCTTCCTGAGATCCTAGTATTTGATTGGTTGAAAAGCAAATCAGTTATAATAGACTTGTGGACTGTGTAGTTCTATATGAACGTCTATGCTTCAGCTTTAGCGCCGTCTAAACTACATAAACCACAATCTATCTGCCGTTACAAGCAGTAGCATGCGCACGGCTAGAGGCGGAGCTCATATATAAGGAGGAGCTCCCTCTTCTTTGGTAGCACACTGGACACTGTTGTGACGGCGAAACGTAGTCTCCGAGTGAACGTTAACTGTGACAGCACCGAAACAGTTAATGGTAGTTAGCGACAGTTGCTTTGACAAACCCTTGGAGGAGTAACAAGTGTTCACTATTCGGAAGTTTACTTTTACTCTGAGAGAGTCCTTTTTTCTGACGTCAGAACTTTTATTTTTGTGATTTCATATCGCTTTTAAAAATCATTATTTTAATTTTTGAAAAGAAATTAAGTTTATCGTCTTTCAACGAACTTTGAAGTTCTTTTTTTTTTCTGAGACTATGAAAACCATCTAGAATGCGTTAAAGCGGAGCCGTTAGAAGGGATTATCAGCATGACGGAGCCCGTGGAGCAGACCCATCACCTGGAAACTTTGGGCAGCCCATCAGGTGGGGACGCCTTGGAGCATCTCCCAGCCATCAACCGTGGTGGACCGGAGAACGGCGACAGGGGGCGCCAGAGAGACCAGAAGCAGGAGCGGGCGGAGAACTGTGTGGATATCAACACGGGCAAGTTCTGGCAAACGAAAGGCGGACAGAGGGAGGTGTGTCCTGTCTCTGCAGCCGGAAACGAGCTTTCGAGTTGCCCCAATGCTTCTCAGCTTCACGAGACCCCCGATGGAAACTACGATCCACGCAGGAAAAACGGCGAGGACAGAACGCTGAAGGAGACTTTGAACCAGGTGGAAGTGGAGAGTTTGCTCATCGACTCCGACACGGGCTTAGACTCGCGTCTGGGCAGGAAGAGGCACAGGCGCAGGACCTCTCGAAAGAAGCGCAACTGGAAGCCCTATAACAAACTTTCATGGGAGGAAAAGAAAGCGCTGGAAGAAAGGGAGACTGTCAGGGCTTCACGGATGAGAGAGGAGATGTTTGCCAAAGGGCTCCCAGTCGCGCCTTATAACACCACCCAGTTCCTGATGGATGAGCACGACCGAGAGGAGCCCGACCTGAACACCGAGACCGGGGCCCGGCGCTGTTTAGGGGTCGGAGGTCGCATGGAGGACACCGGCAGCGAGGAGGACCTCTTCGACAACGAGGAGGAGGACGACGACGACGGCAGCGGCGGAGGCAGCGACGGCATCGGGAGGCCCGGGAACGCAGGTGGAGAGTTTCTCCAGAGGGACTTTTCCGAGACCTACGAAATGTATCACGTCGAGAGCCTGCAGAACATGACCAAGCAGGAGCTGGTGCAGGAGTACCTGGAGCTGGAGAAGTGCATGTCCCGGCTGGAGGAGGAGAACAACCGGCTGAGGCGCGCCGTGGAGCCCGGAGCCGCCCCGGAGGGCTCCCAGGTCCGGCTCCGAGAGATGGAGCTGGAGCTGGAGAGACTGAGAGCCGAGAACACGGAGCTGCTGCTGCAGAGTCAGCTCAGCAGGGACAGGGGGCAGCTCACTACCGACTAAACATGGGAGAAAAATGATTAAGAAAAGGTAAAACATGGAACTGTATTCTTCTTTTCTAGAATTGTCACCAGTTTTCTGTAATCAGTTGTCATTTGGACAAAAGTCATTGCACTGCGATGCAACAGCCTACTTGACGTTTCTGTTTTTCTATCTAGACTGTAAACTGTCCTGTTCAGTTTTCTTCAAGAGGAAGTGTAAATATTTCAAAATTAAGATTTTTTTCCCCCGTTTTATAAAGGAGTTTAACTATGCCAAACCGTTTTGTTTTCCCGGGCCAACTTTGTAGGTATATCAACTGAAATAATATCTCCATGTTGCATTTTTAAAACTTGTATGTCGCATTTCATCTCCAGATAATTCAAGAAGAAATGACATAAAATCTGGCCAAGTTGCAAACACGTTATTTTTTTTCAGTATTAAACTCCAGAGTGAACATTTTAACAGTTGTGTGTTAACATTAGTTCAAATAAAAAAAAAACAACCTGAAGTTCTGATCAAAGTTGTCGTGTGTTGTGAAGCCTGCTCAAAAAAACACAGGAAGCGTCAATAAAAGCTGCAGTGAGGAACTGCTGTCCGTGGCCTTTGTCAGAATGATCACAGGGTTTGTTTTTATTTTCTTCTGCCAGAATGTGCCAAACAAACGACACGAGTGGGCTGAGTGGAGGACTGTATAGCCACTGTGGAGGAGGGGGAAGGGACATGTAGATGGGCTTTATGAAGGATCATTCAGTTAAATCTATTAAGGACTTTATGCTGGAAGAAGTGGGCACATTTTTTTTATAAATATAATCAGCTGTAAACTCAAAACAGCACTGTATGTTTTGTTTTTTTCTTAAGGACAGTCAAACTGAGTAGATTCTCACTACTATAGCAAACAACGCACGGTTAAACATTTTTACAAGTCAAAGGAGCTTCACTAGTTCAGTTTCTCCTGCGTGAAACCAATCTGTGCCGGCAGGCCTGCAGAGAGCCCACTCACCCGCGGCCTCTAGAGGGCGACACCGAGCTCCTATTTTAAGAACCCTGCAAAGTCCGAGTCCTGCAGAAATCCTCAGGAGGCCAAAGCACACGCACACAGCAGCTCTTAAACATAATTCTGTTTATTTACATCATGTAACATTGCTTTAGAGCAAACAGCCATAAACAAAATGATTTCAGGCGGACAAGTTTCTTTCTTTCTTTCTTTTTTTTTTTAAGTCCAGTCATTATCATTAGTTATACTTGAAAGCAATTCCAAATGTACACAATACATTATGTTACATATTAAGGTAGTATGTACAAAAAAAGAGTTTCAAATACAACAATAAGACATCAGGTAAATCCACATTTCATACAACAAACACCAACTGATGAGGTTTCCTTTGATAAACTCATGGTCTGTTTATTAAAAAGAAAAAAAAAATTTAAAAGGATGTTATCTGACCTAAGGTGGGGCTTTGTAGGTGTACCATAGTAACTCACTGTAGTTTATTGATTTATTGATGACCTCGGCTTGTTAAGAAAAAGCAGCTGAGAGAATACTATGCCTCTAAACTCTTCGCAGCATCCGTATCAGCTGTTGGCGCCTCCGTCGAAGGCGGAGAGAGTGCATAGATGTGTCCTTGGCTTGGAGTGTGCTCTTCTTTTCTGCAGCCTCTCACTCAGTCCGCTTGTAGTTAATGTGCACGTCTTTGGGTCAGTTGCCTAAGCTACACCATCGCAGTAAAGGGGGCGTGGGGGGGGGTGGTCAACAAAAGGAAACGGGGAAAGATAAGAACCGCGCATGGCACCGCAGAACAAAAAACACATTCCAGAAATCAGGCACTTGTAGAAGAATCTTGAGGTAAGACGAGACTACAACGTATGTATTATCTTTTTTTTTTTCATTTGGGTTATTTGGTGAGATTTGTGCCTCCCTGCTTGTGATACCTCACTCTAAAGGCAACACGAGACAGAAACAATCCAAGTTCACGTCAGATGAGGCTCTGCTTTCGGCTCCTCCATTTGTACCGTTTCCTCCCGTCAGGGAGGATTTATTACAACCTGACAGAAAAGTCCCGGTCATCCCGAAGGTCACAAACCCTCCACGGAGATGTGCCGAAAACACAAAGATCCCAAACGACAAGAGGCAAAAGCAAGGCCGCTTCCATGCGCTTTTCCCAGCTTCCTCCGTCTGCTGGAAGTGGGAAACACTTTTACGAGCGGCTCTGCAGAGGAAAAGCAGAGTAATCCCAAACATGGAAAAAACAACAACAAAAAAAAACCGCACTGAGCTCCTGAAAACAATCCCAATGTGATCCACCTTTGATTACCTGCTACGTGTAATTCCCAGACTTATTTTTAAAAACTGTACTTATTGATCCATCTAAGTTAAAAGCATAGTCGCTAGATCATTTTATTATAAGACGATATCTTAGAAGATAAAGGTTTTCTGCACAGTGCTGTGAATCCAGGAGAAAGGCCATCTATGAGGGATAAGGAACAGCTTTTATCATGTTTCTCTCATCTCCTTTGAACAGGTACGCCAAGGAGGTCAAATCACAATAAAAGTACTTTTTTAACTTTAATATAAAATATATATATAATATATATTGAATATAAACAAAAAAAAGAATATATTAAGGGAAGCATTTCAAGTAAAATTTGAAAAGAAATGACTGTGCACTTGTACGCACATTTTGTAAACCATTAAAAAAAAAAACTTTAAAAAAAGAAGTAAAAACAAACAAATTTGTATTTACAAGGTTAACTTAACAAGGCTTTGTACAAATGTTACAAAACTGTTCAACACAAAGACTTGCACGCTCGGACATGGTCACGAATATTGTTTCTCAAACACATAAACATTATTAACAAGTAGTGAGAGGCGACTGTAACTGTAATCGATTACATCCTGCGTTTGGAGGGGTCAGAGGGCGTTTACAGTGTCCGTGGTCAAAGGAGGAACGCGTGAGGAAGACTCAGAAAAAATATCAATTCATTCCCTTGAAGCTGTTGAAAACTTTTTTTTTTTTTTTTTCCTGGCTGGAAGTGTGCGCCTGTTGTCGTAGAAGTGGTTGAACTGGTTACTGTGGTTTGTAATGGTTCCGGGTTAAATCCCACATTTGACTGTAAAAGCACCGTTCTTTCAGCAACCAGAAGCTGGATGTTTGAGAGGATTAACCCTTAAATTTACGTCGGCTGTGAATTCGGCAGGAAGTGAGAGGAGGATGCTCGCTCTATCCGAGTGGCGGTGACGGTGATCGTGAAGACGTTTGTTTCTGTAAAAATCACACGGACGAGGAAAAAGGAAAACAAAAGCTTTGGCAATACTGGAACCATGCAAATGGAGGTTTTTGAAAATAAAGGAGCGGTATGGATTTGAGCGCTCCGCCGTGTTGCAGCTGGCGGCCGGGCTCACAGGTACTCGTGGAACCTGGAGGCGGGGGCGTGGCGTGCGGCGTGCCCCGGGTTGACGCCGTCGGCGCCCCGAGGCGGCCCTTGTGTTTTGAGCTCGTTTTGACTGACGGGAGAGAAGGGGAACTCGTTGACGGACAGCGGGGGTCTCTTGTCGGACGTCTCCGTGGGAGACGCCACCACCGTGTGTCTGCGCCACGCTCGCCTCTTCCTGCGTGTCTCGGGCGACAGCGGTTTCCGGAGCCCGACGCTGCGCAGGTCGTCGGCTGAGCCCAGCAGGCGGGCGCGGACCTGCTCGGCCAGGGACCTGCCGCCCGGGCCTGTCGGGGTGAAGGAGCCGGCCTCGCAGGGCGGCAGGGCGGGTTTGGGCCGGGACGGGCGCAGGCTCTCTTGGCTGCTGCCCGACGAGGGGTTGGTTTTGGAGGACTCTCTCCTCGGTCGGGACGCCACGTCCGACCCGGAGCCCGTCCCGGAGCCCGTCCCGGAGCCCGGCCTGGAGCCCGGCCCCTCTTCCTGAGACTCCAGCAGGTCCATGGAGCGAGCCTTGGCCTTCTCCGACTTCAGCTTCTTCCTGGCCAGAGTGTCGCACTGGATCAGCTTGTGGGAGTTGAAGGAGGGCCGCGAGTGGAGCCTGTGGGTGGCGGAGGAGGAGGAGGAAGAGGGCGTGTTGGAGCGCTGCCCTCCGTCACTCCTGTCTGCACTTTCAGGAGCGTGCAAGACGACAGTGGGTGGAGCCAGGATGTTTGTCGGGGAGAGGGCGGGGGGCTTGCCGTGGGAGTAGAGGAAGCTGCGGGGGGCGGCTGATGGTTGTGTGCTCACGGGCGTTGTTGGGTGTTTATCGGGTCTCTCCTGGGTAAGAGAGCGCGACGCAAAGCCGCTCTCGTTGTCCGTCTCGCTCACCAGCTCGCTGTGCTCGTCATCAGCGTCGTCACCCCTCCCTTCTGACCCCAAGCTCCGCCCTAACGTGGAGAGGGTAGAGTAACCAGACACGATTGAGCGTGCATCCTCGGGGGCTCGCCACGGCTGCCCCTTCACCTCCACCTGCGCCTCCTCCTCCTGCAACAACACCGCTGCTTTACTTCCTCCCGCCTCCCGTTCTTCTTCTTCTTCACCGCGCGGCCGGCTGGGAACAACCGCCACCACCTCCTCTTCGACCTCCTCTTTCGCTCCGCTTCCTACGACTTCCTCGTCATCCTCCTCTTCTTCCTCTTCATCGTCATCCTCCTCTCCCTCTGCCCTAGGAGCAGTGTCTCCTACTGGAGACTCCGCCTCCTCGTCCTCCTCCGCCCCCGGATGCTCAGCTTTGACCGGCTCGTGCTCAGAGTCGTCGTCGGTGCTGCTGCCCACGCGGCGGGCGTTGTGGCGTTTCCTGCGTTTGCGGCCCGTTACGGCAGACATGATGGACAGGGTCAGGAAGTCCTTCGCTGTGAGGTCCTTCTTTGATCCCCATGACCCCTGGAAACAGAGCAAACATATTGTAAATACTGATATTTATGTTTTTATGTGTTGACCTACTTTTAAAAACGTAAAATACAAATAAAAATCATCCGATTGTAGCATTAGAGATGCACGACCTCAGATGACCAGCAGCAGCTGTGCAGAAATGAATAAAATAAAACATTTTGACTGCTTCCTTCTCTCTCTGTGTGTTAGCACAATGCCAAGAGGGAAAGACATAAGCAGGGATCTTAGAGAAGCAGTTGTTGCTGCTTGTGAAAAGGGTTATAAAATCATTTCCAAACAACCTTTTACTTTTAGCATCACCATTCATGAGTTGAAAGAATTCAAGACATTTGCCAATCTTCTCAGGAGTGGACATCCTAGCAAATTTATCTCAGGGTCATACGAAGGTCATACCCTAAAACACTTCAGCAGAGACACCTCAGAGCTATTATAAAGCACGGTGGGAGAGGTGTGATGATTTGAGATGTTTTCCTGCCTAGAAGTCACCGAGTTGACAGTAACATCCTCTGTATCCAAGAATATTCTGGAGTCAAATGTGAGGACATGTGTCTGCTAAAGCTGGGAAGACATGGGGTCCTGTAGCAGTACAACAATCTGGAGTAGACGAGCAAATCTGGATCAGAATGTCTGAAAAATACAAAAATTCAACAGGCTAGCCAAAGCCAGACCTCCATCCAACTGAAGTGATGTAGAGGGACCTTTGGAAGATTAAAAAAAACCTTAATCTACTGAAGTAATGTTGTAATAAAGAAGAATGCACTAAAAGTCCTCCACAGCAGTAAAAAAAAAAAGAGACTGAGGGTCATCCCATAAATGAGTCGTTGGCTTATTGCTGCTGAAGGTGGATCTACAAGCTGCTGGAGATACCTAGTAGGCCCACTGTTTTTAACATGCATGTTTCTGGACTGTGTGAGCGTGCACGCGTGTGAGATGTTACCTTTGATTTAGCTGAGTCACTGTTGGTTGAGTCTGTGGAGAAACAAAAGAAAAATCTCAGCAGGCTAGAAAAGCTTACAAAGTTTCCAGAAGACAGGACAGTCATGGTGGAGGACACAGAGGCTGTTTTTATTTTTCTCGAAAGAAAAACCTCAAACCAACTCATATCTGCTCCTTCACTGCTCCTTACTGTCACAGTGAGGGTGTTCTTCATCAGCTCGAGCTCTGAGATGGGACTCTCAGCATATCTGAGTTTCCCGTGGCTCGTTCTGTCACAACAGTTTGTGTTTTCTTTCTTACAGAAGAAAAGTAAATAAATCCTCCAGGAGCTGGTCTTCCTCTGTGCCCTCTCACCATGTGGCATTCTCATTTATGCATCAGAGCAACGTGGAGGGGGGGAAACACAATGATTCGGAGAAGCAGCGGCTGGTTTTTGAGGAGGAACCACAGCACACACCGACGATGTCGCCGGAGAGGCCGAGGACATCAACCGGTGACAGAAACAATCAGAAAAAAGAAAACAAAAACATTCCCTCAGAAACACAAAACACACCAAATGCAGGAGCAAAATATACGCTCAGAGGTGCTCAAATCTGTTGAGGAAACCCGGCAGGAATGTGAGGGATCTCTAGGTGCAGCTGTGTCCCGTGTACGAGGAAGGTCCGTTTATTTTGTGCAGAGCTTCGAGAGAGCGGCCGTCATTGTCTGTCGTTGCATCAGGGACGCATCATGAAGAGTCCAGCAAAGTTCAGGCCCTAAACCTGACAGCACATGTAACACCAGCCTCCTTCACCAAAAAACCACACTCATTAGATAACTAGCAGCAACTTCTAACTTCGTCTTGGCGACACCTTTTCATGGGAATTCTGAAAAAGCTCATTTGCTTCTTTATCAACAGGCTCATACTTTGATTTTGGGATCACACGGTGCACACCGCTGCAGCAACTTGTGTCGTCTCCTGTCTGAAGCGCTCGTCTGTTTTTAACCCTCCTCCCACACTTTTTCCACAGCTCTGCTGGTGTTGTTAAAGCCGCAGGAAAATATTTAATATGACACGATAATCGGTAAAAGACCCGAGTGCATGACAACAGTATTTTCAGAAATGACAAACATGAAAATACGAAGACGATGTAAAGAAAACACTTGGATATAAGTGAAGTATTGTTAAAAACATGAAGTACTATGTTTGATTTAAGCAGGACTTTAATTCTTTTAATTATTGTAACATTATTATGATATTTTAAGTATAAAATATTACTTTGAAGGGTAAAATCAAGACATTCACTTCATGAAATAATTTTAAAATGGCAGCTTTTAAGTTTTCAGACTTTGTGGGGTTTACAGACGTGGAGCGAGGGCGAGGCGGCGCTGCAGGAGCACACACCTTACCCCTGAAAGCCCGTGTCTTCGTGAACTAGATTCTGCTGTTACCTCGGCGCTCAGCTCGGCTGCAAGGAGGAGACTCTGGGCCTCAGCTGCCATCTGGAAGCTTCACACAAAATCAGTTCTTACGGCAGGAAATTATCAGTGAAATCATCCAAAGGTACACCAGAAACAGCAGCAGCTAGAGTCCCCCGTTTGAAGCCAGACGTGGGTGTGGGTTTGGGGGGGTGTTAAGAGCCTGATGGTGGGGCCGCAGTGACCATCCACGGGATGAGACAGGCAGAGTTGTCCCTCAGTGACAGTGCGCACTTTAGTGTCAGATACAGCAGCTTTAACAGAGATCCAGTCATCCATGAACTTATTAGTCAGACTGGGGCGACGCTCAAGTGACAAGATTATAAAGAGACTCGAGTCTGACACTGACAGGGAGACTCTCAGGAGGGTAATGGAGACCATGAAGACGCAAGCCGTCACCACCACTGACACTCTCTCCCACACCACCATTATTTCACCATATGAGGTACTGACGTGGTAGCACACACACACACACACACACATATTGGCAGGGGAGTTCCCATCCTACCGCAGAGGCTGCTCCACAGGCTCAGCTAGGAGAAGGAAACGCAGAAACGCACAGAGAAAGTGAAAGATGAGCAACATCCAGGGGAAGAAAAAAAGAGGTCAGCAGAAAGGAGAGAAGTGTAGGCAGGCTATCAAACACAGAAACACTGCAAGTGCTAACCGATCTTCACTTCTCATGCTGCGTTCACGTTCTGCTGGGAAGTTGGGAATTCTGGCCGCCAGCCGGGACAAACCTCCAAGGTCTGAATTAAGCCACAAATGTCTCCCTTTTAGCATATGCCTTCAAAATCAAAAGACTCTTTTAGTTTTTTTACGTCAATAAATTGGAATTTCTCTGCAGTTTCGAGACAACTCAGATGAACAAGCGGGGAATTTCCAACTTCCAGCTACGAACGAAAAGCAGCATTAAATTTGCGTTTGTGAAAAAGGAAGCTGCTGAAGGCGTGTTTACCTGACGCCTCTCCGAGCAGGGCAGTCCTGCCGATGTTGGACAGCAGGTGGTCGATGTTGGGGGCCGGCTGCACGTCCTCCGTGTCCACCGGCGTCTGGAAGGACAAACGTGGATGTTACGTGCTGTGACTTTAACCCGTTGAGGTTCTGACTTATAACCAGTCTCAGTAAACAGCTCGTTTCACTTTCACAGATTTTTATTGACAGGATGTGGTTTGGATCGAGGCGCCGAAGATTAAAATGTAGCAGCTGCTGTATTTGGAAAACGTTTCGTACTGAAATAAGACGCAGGCCGATATCCTGTAAGAGGAAGTTGAGCCTTAAATGTTCAGAAAATGAAACAAAAACGTCACATCTGTATTTACAGGGATAACAACACCAAAGGGATCCGCTGACTTTTACCAAACATTAAAACTTAAATATTTTTTGTAAAAAGTGTTTAACAATTCAAACACAAACTGACATTTAATACTTGTAGCCCTTAATCTGTATTTTGTTTATGACGCTGGAGGTAATCAGCCAGCTGGATGATGTAATCTACTTTTTATTTCTTTATTGAACATCCTGAGGTATAAATTACAGTTCAGGTTGTAAAAAAATTAAAAAAAAAAAAAAGTGTGAACCTTTGTGCTAACGACGTTTCCAAAAGACATTTGAGGTCAGGTGTTGCAACTAAAGAGGTGTGAGTTGTGGAGGTGGCAACACCTACAAATAAAAGTCTAGTTGCAGATAAAGTCTGCTCCACTCACAGAGTTCGGTTTGTGTAAATCATGCTTTGATCACAACTTTTATTCAACATATGACAGCATAGCTCAAGTTTACAGTTTAGATGCAATACAACGTTTCTGGAACAATGTTTGAAGTTAAAAACAGAGTCACTGCACAGTAACTCAAAAACTCATCCCAACTGTGAAGCACGGAAGAGTTAGAATCATAGTTTGGTGCTGCTGCGTTAAACCTGCACGCTTTCTAATCACCACATGAATTATAAGTTTGATCAAGTAATTTTACAATACAACGTCAGAACAGAAGATCAACACAAATGCGACCCAAGAGAACAGCCGGGCCAGTCCAAACCACTGATTCTGTGAAAATCCTCTCCTGTGAAACGGATCTGGCACCCGTCCCGTTCAGAGATTCCCACCGGTTTAGAACATCACGAACCAGCAGAGACAGGCTTCATCTGATGACTCAGAGTTCGATTTGAAAACCAAAAACAAAAAAATCAACCTGATCTGAAGACGGCCGTTCACGAACCAAAACAGTCCTAAAGTTGAGTTTTTTTAATGTTATTTTATTTTTTAATTTTTGTTCAAGGTAACATACCAACAAAAAAAAAAAAACCTTGGGGCAAATATTACTCCTGAGGCTCAACAAGGACACAAGAAGTAAAAGTGTTTGACAAAAGCTGTTATAGAGATGAAGATCAAACCGAATTTTACGAGTATTTATGGTCAAAATAACAGAATTACGTTGGACTAAATATAGAAAGTGACACCTAATTTGTCATGAATCAAACTGTTGTTTATGTTGGAATATGTGACATTAACTTCTCTGCTGGGACGTTTTATGTTACACATGAATCTCGTTGATTTTCTGCTGAAAGCGAGGAGGCGTGGCCAACGCTCGGGTATGGAGGGCGTTGTCCAATCAAAGTAGGCGTCAGTCTCCGAGTCTGACAGGAAGTTTCCGTCGGTAAATAAACCTCTCGTCTTTCAATAACCTTCCTCAGATACAAGAGTGTGGAAACAAACCTTCTCGTCCTTATCGAGCTCGTCCGTGAAAAACCACACACACTGGAGAGAGAGAAAGACTCAGCGTTAGTGGGATTTTATCGCACGTGCACGTGCAGTGTACGTGCATGCTTCACGTCTCTCACATGCTGGATCAGCGTTTCCACTATCTTGTAGCGGTCGGGCATGTGCGTGACCATGTCTTTCATGTTGTCCTCGGACGTGCGGACCAGCGTGGGCCCAAACACCAGCGCCAAGTTTCTCGGCTCCATCTAAACGCAGCGACAGGAGAGAGGCGGGGTCAACGACAGCACGGCGAGGGCGGGGTTACGTTTCACACGCGTCGGCCTTTCCACGCACCTTGTTTTTGTCGGAGTGGTCGGCGACGGTTTTCAGGTGGCCAACCAGGAACTTGAGGGTGTGGTAATAATGATCTGGGAGGTCTCGGATCTGTGGCAAAAGGAAAACAGATCAAACCTGTTCAACCTGCCGGCGTGTGTGCACAGATTAACCAAGATACCGCGGGTAACGTTGTCCACGATCACAATCACATACCAGCTTCTTCATGGTCTTCAGCCTCTCCGACGCGTTTTCCATCCGATTGGCATCGATGAAGTCGTTGTACTTGTCTGTTGGGATATTAGGAGGATTAAAAGACGTGAGGGGGGACAGTTTGACTCAGGTTGACTGAATGGTTCGTTTGTTTGTTTGTTTGCTTGTTGGAACACGTCTGGATTTACCGTTGGTGAAGAGCGGCTCCGGGAGCTTCCTGAAGAAAGACTTGAGCAAGCTACTGACGACGTTGAGGTCCTGCCACTTCTGGTGACGACAGAAGAGACAGAAAAGAGTCGGAGACGATGATGACGTTTCATCTACTGGACCTCGTGGTTTCGTTAAGTCAAATTAAAGGTTGATCTCATTTAAAAGAATATCGGTTTTCTTCTGTTGTGCTTTTATGTCCTGACCTCCTCTGCAGGGTTGATGTCCACACCCTTGTTGAGCTGGTCCTGGAGCAGCGACACCATGGCGTTATTCCCCGGGACCCGGTAGATCCCGGTGTATTCCAGACCCATCTCCTCCACCAGGCCGCAGCAGATCTCGACGATCATCGGGATGAACTGACAGAAAACAGAGAACCAAATCACGAACATGAAGAGAAAAAAAGCACACACATCCAGAAGGAGAGGGGGGTGGTGGTCTCTCACCTTGTTATTGGCACCAGGCTGACACTCCTCCAGCCTCACGCCGAAGGCCTTGGGTCCGGCTTTCTTTGACTTCTTCATGATGTTAATCCCCCACGGAGCCTTGGGAGGACTGCTCTCATCTGAGGACAGACCACAGAGTAAAAAAGAGCACGATTATAACAGCAGTCAAAGGTGGAGGTCTTTATTC
>JAOWBL010000023.1:3112403-3135318 GCA_028564865.1 Zenarchopterus dispar
ACACACACACACACACACACACACACACACACACACACACACAGGGAGAGCAGCTCAAAGACAGAATGGAAAATGAATCCAGGATACAAAGTCGAGAAGGAAATGAAGGGAAATGTAAAAACTTATAATCTCTATCACCGGCATTCAGTTCGCAGAGAAAGGTGGTCTTACCTATGAAGGGGATGGAGGCCAGAGAGTCGTCCTCTATGGAGAGGGGGGTGAGGCTGCCGTTGGGTTTGCGTGGCGCTGCATCTCCGGTGGAACCAGGGGCCAGCGCCGAGTCTTTGGGTTCAGGGGAAAACAAAGAGGGTTCCAGCCCATCCACAGGCAGGGCGTAGTGGGGATGCCGCGTCTGCCTCCGGCCCGTGGGGGGCTTCTGCCTCATCACCACTTCTTGGGTTTGCGTGGCGATCTCCGCCGGGCCCTCCACCGTCCCTCGTTCCCTCTCGTGGTTCGTCGGCCTGTACGCTCTGTCCTGGGATTCGGGAGCGGCGGATGCGACTGGGGACGCGGTGGAGGCGGTGAGAGGTGGCGATGACCCCTCTGGGGGGCTGGTTTTGGGCGCTGGGTTCCAGTTTAAGCGGGGGCCCGAGTATGACGGGTCCCTGAATGAATGAGCCTGCTGCATGATGCGGCCCGTTTTGCGGTAGAAGGAGGGGCTGTAGCTGCGGTAGCCCACCTGCTGCTCGTCCAGGCTCTGGCCATGAGTGAGCCGCCTGCTCTGAGGAGCAGCCTGTTGGGGCTGCGGATGCGCTTGGTGCTTCGACTGCGACTGCGAGTGTCTAGGCACAGACGGGCCTTGGGTTCCGCTGAAATGGCCCCCCTGCCTTTGGTAGGCGTCAGTCCTGGGGGGCGGCTGGGGCCACGCAGGCCTCTCGGATCGAGGCGAGACCAGTCCTGCAGATGCTCGATCCAACATCTCCAATGAGCGGCCGTGGCGATCGTACTGGGCCAGCAGGTTTTCCGAGCGTGTTCGAGTGTAGTTGGACCCTGGGTGGCCCCTGCCCGGTCCTGCCTCCCAGTCTCCATAGGACCAGTAAGGCTCGCCATGGGGTCCTGGTCCCGACTGCTGTAGTAAGAACAGCGTGTCCTGCGAGGCGCTGTGTGGCCAGCCACCCGAGCGCTGCTGCTGCCTCCTCTTTTCACTGAGCCGGTCCTGCGAGTAGCTGCGGTGGCGCATTTGCATGCTGCGTCCCGGACGCTCGGGCAGCTGGCTGTAGTACCAGTCGGAAAGGGCCTGCTGGCAGCGCTCGCTGCGGCCGTGGCTCACCTTGGGCAGGGGTGGACTTGTCCAGGCGGAGCTGGACATCCGTGGCTGAGCCTGCGAAGAGCCGGCACTGAGGTGGTTGGGGTAGTGGACCTGCATCGGGCTGGACAGAGGACCTCCTGACGAGGAAGAAGACGAGTAGGAGCGTCCCCTGATCTGACCTTGAGGCTGCTGGCTGGTCATACCATACTGGATCTCCTCTGTGCGGTGGGCTGGACTGCTGTGACCCACGCCACCGGGGTCGCCCGATCGCCCCTCCTGCCAGCTGGCGGGGCTTCCCACAGCAGAGCGGTTGTCCAGGGGCGACGAGGGGCTGGAAGAACCTGGCCAGCGACTCCAGTTATCCAGCTGGTTTTGGCCCATAGGGGAAGACAGGGGTGCTCCTGCAAGAGTCGTGGTCTTGGTGCGTGGGTAACAGAGGGGGGGTGGAGGCGGGAGGTTCTCAGCTCCCCCAGCGTAGGGTTCGTTTCCTGTCAGGTAGGCATCCTGGGAGTACGCCTGAAGGAGGGAGGGAAGTGGATTAAAAGTTAAAAAAAAAAAAAAAGATGCATATATGCAGCTGTAATGAGTTTAAATGAAAAACATGCTCCTTCCTTACATCGGTTTAAGATTCAAAAGCTTAAACTGGACGGACCTCCTAGTTTGTCTCCAGGGCATCAGCTCTGAACACAAACACACGCCAGCTTACAAAACGCATGAACTCCCCGGAGACGAAGCCGCGACGCTAATGACACAGCAGTCAGCTGCCAGTACACACGTCTCTAACATGTAGAAAAACACACGCCGCTTCAAGGGTATCCAACACGAATGACACGCTCACACTCCCAGCACTTCATCAATAGACCACTCATCCCCCAAAGCTCTGACTTTCAACAGAACAAAAACGAACCTACGTACTCTCATGGTACCAAATCATTACTCAAATATCCGTTTACCTAATCGATTAGTCTGCCCCACAGAAGTCGAAGCCTCTCAGCTCGTGGTGAGCATGTAGGAAACACCAAAATATTCAGAGCAGGAAGAGCAGAAGACTACACAGCCGGATCCTCACCAGAGATCCCGAGGAAGGAATCTCACTGCTAAAACATGTTGTCCTTCAAACAGTCATCTCCACCAAAACGTGCTGGTTCTTTTCCTCGACTTCTTTTCTCTGTTCGCAGATCAACTTGTTTTCTCTCCTCTGTGAGATCCTCCCAAACTCCCTCTCTCCTCCCTCTCCTTCCCCAACTTGCTCTGCTCTGTGGGAGCGTGAAGGGAGGTGCAGCGCCGCCGATGTCATGCCAGGAATGCAACAGATACAGGCGCAGCAGAAAGAGGCGGAGCATGACAACGGAGGCTTTATCATGTTAAGGACACTTAAATGGGAAACATGTTGTGGTCCCGAGTGCAGAAAAAGTGAAATGTTTCTGCGAGTGTGGGTAGAATCGTTCATTTTATTTTAGTTTTGAGCGTCGAAACATTGCTCCTGGTTAGAGGGATGGGCAACGGTTGGATGCATGTTGGATCATGTGAGCGAGTATGGAGCAACCTGCGGAGTGACAAAAATGCATTGTACAGCACTCGGGTGTGTAAATGAGCAGAGGAGTTGTTTTTTTCCAAATGCTCGTGGCTTTTAAAGGATGTTGTAATTTAAAACATGGAGCGCCTGTGAGTCACTCTGCAGTCATTTCAACAAAATCTCTGCATTCTTCAACAATGACCGACCAAATCCCAGACAACATAAACAAGAGTGTGCCTTAAATCACGTTTGCAAGAAAAACATGAGAGCATTGTTGTGTTTGTTTATTTGCTTGTTTGGGAAAGCTTATGTTCAGACTTACCAGCTGAAGCACATCTTCATCTTTTGGCATGATGGAGAGCTCCAACACACTCTCACTGTGAGACACGTGGAGGGGGAGGGAAACAAAAAAAGGAGGACAGAAATAACAAGAATAAATTTTAAAAAAGATAAAATTTAAAAATAGTCTGGGGAAGAGAGAAAAGGATTCTTCCCAATACAAAGTAATGAGTGTACTTCCTACATTTGCACATGCTGCTTAGGGTCCATAATGCATCAAACCAATCATGACATGGAGGGGGCGGGGCTTAAGCAATGACTCAAACAGGAGGATCCAAAAGTCACCATTAAAAAAAAAAAAAGCAACCAATTTAGCTGCAAAACTGCTTGGACGGAGAAACTTTAACAACAAAGCCGACAGCAGTCGTTCACTAGCGTTCCTACTCTACTGAACGCAGTTTTGGCTGTCTTTTATTCCTCCCCCTGCTTACGTCACATGCTGTGGTTTCCTCCTCGTCTGTTGATGCTCCCGCCTGGAAATTAAAAGTTGGATCCAGAAGAACCAGACTAGTTCTTTTTAAATGAAGAGGAAATGAATTGGGACGTCTGGCCAGGCTACTGAATAATAATCATAACAACCAAATTTAACATTTACGATAAACAGAACTGAGTCGGTGTTTTTGTTTTCATTTACTTGTCATATTAACTCTATCTCTACTGCCACAATACCCCCTGGTCTCTAATTTACTTCATGCAAAGCAGAAAAAATGACGTTCTAGTGATTTCCACTCAGTGTGGTATACAAATTTGAAATATGAAGATTTAAATCGTTCAGCTGTGGCCGACTCTGGACCACACCATCATTTTATAACCCCACAGGATTCTAGGCGTGAAAAAGAGTTTAGGCTATTTTCATAAACCATAAAGTGATGCAGAGTCTAAAGGATTGTCTCACAAAACATTTCACTACTTTTGAAAAATAATTTTGGATTCTAATTTTATCTCCTGAACAATAAAAATATGGGATCATGCAGATCATACAAGCGCTGCTCTTTGTAAAAGCAGCTCAAACAGTTTCATCAAAAATCAAAAAGTCCAAATGTTTCCAGAGAGCTAACGGGCGGGAAGACTCACCTGTTCTGAATGAGGGCGATCACCTGCGAGTACGTCTTTCCTAAGATACTTTCTCCGTTCACTTTCACCAGCCGGTCCCCTGAAGGACATAAACATATCATCATACTCCAACCAATACCTTTGCTAGCGACGTTCAAAACCTCAACAGAGCCACTGAGCAGGGACTAATGTCCCTGCGAGATCCAGACAGGTTTCTAAACAGGAAGTACAAAAGTGGAAAAAAAAAAGAAAGCTTTATATTCTGTGTCTAATGTCAACAAAACCAAAACGATGCTGGCGAAACAAAGTGCGCTGTATTATCTCTATTTATCCCGAAGGACAACAAGGTACAAACAGGACAAAGCACCTCAACTTCACCCAAAGCAAGTTCAGTTTCATCTATATCTTTATAATAAAAACAATGAATATTCTTGAAAAATGAACACATAAAAAAAAAAAATCAATAATCATGCCTGCAGAGTTGTTCTGTCTAAAAACATAAAAAGCAGGCATGTCACTGTGAAGTGAGGCTGCAGGAAAGCTGTTAGATAACTATGCACTCATAGTTTGTGGTCTCATTGAGCAAGTTGAAACTCATACGATGTGTTCAGTGTGTGTGTGTGTGTGTGTGTGTGTTTGCATAAGTTCAAGCCAGCCATGGACTTTCTGGATGTGATAGCTGCTGTGGCGCTGGTTTGGTCTGAGCTGCAGAGTCAACTCCTGCTCAAGACGCAACAAGAACGGTTCTGTCACATTCATCAGAGCTGAGGAGCTGAGCCGTCAAACTGGTGTCTCAATTATACCGTCAGCAAAAAAATCTTTTACTTTTGGTTAACCCGTAGGCTTCGTATCGCCTCGGCCGTGACTATGTTCCACCCCACGTGACCAGCTGCTCTCCCCAGAACATTTCCAATGCAAATCTTGGCGTTCACGCTCCTTCATTATTTGTTTCCTTTACCTGTGCACAAACCCGCCTGGTGGGCCGGGCCTTTCTCTCTCACATTCTTCACAAATATGGTGTCCATCGGCTCCAGCTGACCTTTCTGAAACCCTGCATGTTAAAAGACAAAAGCAGAAAAGATCCAAAGATCAGGACATGCTGAATTGCATCTTATTCTGGTGATTGTAAACAACGCTAACTCCTCGCTGAGGTTGCTCCAGCTGTGTTTGTTAGTTACACATCTGATCTGCAGAATACCCTGTTCACACCTGACGTCAGCAGGCTGGGTAATCTGATTACACCCTTGACATTAAAATGCGTCTCGTGTCGTGATGGAATCTCACTTCCCAGCACGTATGCAAATAAACATGTAGGCAGCAAGCCACAAAGATAATCCAAAATCCCAAATTATCAGTACTACAGATTCAGACTGTGAAGCCGTTCAGATCTTCTTGGGTCACGTTAGCAGAAGCATTTTGATTGACGGATTCCAATAATATGTGTAATAAGAAGCAAACACGTTAGATGACTGATACGTGACAAAGTTAAGATCCGGATATACAGGATAGATGCCAAACTCTGGGCTCCATTCCAGTAGCTGTGTTCATTTTGTTCACAAAAAAAAAAAGATTTCTGTGAATGCTAAACTGTTATTTTGGACTCTGATATGCATTTTATGAAGAAAATTATGTTCTGCTACTCATGCTAAGGACGTAAGTTAAGAAGATCTCTTATCAAAAAAGCCCAAGGACACGTTGTCATTCAGGCTGATAAAATAATGCACCCAGATTTAGTTCATCTTAGATGCATTTACATTCACACAGAAGTAACCACTTCCTGCACTAATGCCAGGCGGACGTGACAGGTTCTGGTGCAGTGTTGCCGAGCGTCCTGCAGGTGGTGCAGAGAAGCTGCAGAGCAGAGGTGGAGGGATGGAGGGAGTACAGGAGGTCCTGGCTCATTACATCATCATTATCCTCCTGTAGTAGGTTTCATTGTTGCTCTGATGAGGGATGGGATAAATAAAGAGATGACTTACCCTTCCCATTACCGTTCTCCTCATCCTGCAGCGGACAAAAAGAGACAGAATACAAATGAAGTCAACTCGAGGAAGGAAACTGGCAACAGCACATGACAAAGATTTGGAGCAATAATAAACACCTCAGTCATTTTTTTTTGTTTGTTTTTTAAAAGCTTATTCAACCTTGTACATTTGAAACAAAATGTTTGGCTGCTTTCACAGGCGGGAATTTACCGAACAATGACGACACGGGGTTTAAATCACGCGGGGGAAAAAAGTTGACGAATCCACAGAAGCCATGACATGTGAATCGTTAGTATTCCTGTTAAAGATACGCCTGCGACTTTCCTGAGACCTGCAATAAACCCTCCCGAGACAAACCTGTTTGTTAACACTGCCGCACAGCGCTGACACAGTAACTGACTTTCAGGTGAGGCAGTGTGCAGGTAAACATGATATCATACACCACAGCAAAAAAAAAAAAAAAAGGAAGGTGAGATCTGATAGCCCCAGCTCCTCTGATCACCTACAAACATGCACACCACGCTGAGTGGGCAGTTTGGGGTCAGGGACACGGTGGGCTGACTGCTGGCTGGCTTTTTGCTGCGCTGAGTGGGCTCATTCCAGGCTCTGCAGACAATGGTGGAGGGTTTAGAGACAGAGAAAGGATAGCTGCCGACCCCAGAATAGAACTTGGAGCCGGGGACGCACACTGACTGGCCGGTCCCGATCTCACCACATCCGCAATCAAGGAGGAGGCAGCGAGATGTGGTGGGGAGTGTCTACACCCCCTCACTTCTGCAAATCCCCTTAATGCTTGTTATCCAACAATACAGAAGCTGCTATAGTTACTCTCTTCAATGCAACAGAAGTCGACTTGCTACACCTTTTTCTTAGGATATCACGATCCATCCGTTGGAGAAAAAAAAAAAGGAAAAATATGAATGCATTTCATTGTGTAAGGTTAAGTGAAAGGTAGTTTGCAAACTACTTTTAAAAAGCCTCTGAGACTGAGATGGAGTATGCAAAAAACTGCATAAAATATCCTTAATGCTAAGATTTCATTATGAAGAAATATAAACTAATTTATCGTGAAACATTTGTTTTCTGAATGCTTCTGAGAGAGAAGGGTTTAAATATTACCAACGGACAACATAACTGAAGATCCTTGCAGACATTCAGGATCTCGAGACAATAAAAAACATTCAGAGTCATGCACCCAGTAAGCTTTTTTGGTAATTGGACTCTATTTGGGTAATTTGGAGGCTTCCACTCAAATCTCGAGATAAGAACAGGAGGCTCTGTGAGTCCGATCGTCCAAAAACACCACATGACCCCCCACTTTTCTGAAGCAGAGGACACAAGGACAGAACCGGGGGCCAAAGGCCAGCAGTGGGCCTATTGTCTGGGGCCAGCCTGGTACGGCCTGACTGCCAGCGAGTGGTACCAGGCTAAGACAACAGATCTCATTCAATCCTATAGCTGCAGCTGCTGGATGGCGGGGTGGTAGAAAAATAATGGAGGTCTTGTTCCAGCTGGCTCACCCCACTCCAGCCTCCAGATCCCTCAATTTCACATCTGGAGACGTTTGCCCCCACACCTCAAAGAACTAAATAACTACTCGTTCAGAAACAGGCTCATTCCACGAAAACACCAGAGAGAGCTTTAATTCACAGAGGACAAAGAAAAGAAAATGTTAGAAGTAAACAGGAGCCAAACTATTTTGTCAAATCTGTCAAAATATGTCCCTTTTCTACACTTTAAATGCAAAAAGAAAAAAAAACCATGGCTGCATGTCTTTGTGTTTTGTTTGGAAATCTCATGTCTTCCTTTAATAACCTCCTTATACAGCTTCGGTTTGCTCAGCTTGTTGTCTCTAATCAGTTAAGCTTGTTTTCCCTTTTTGTTTCTGCCTTCATTTTACTGCGCCCGACCTCGCTGACCCGACTGGCTTTATCTCCCAGAACAAACTGGTTCTGAGTTTAGTTTAAAGATTTGGAAAATACCAGATTTTAAAAAAAAATGGCATTCATTTATTCATTTAACACTTTGAATCCCAGTTTTGGGGCTTTCTTGGATGCGTGTTCGTCTGCAGGTCGCACCTTGAGGTTGGTGTGCAGCGCGGACTCCGGAGGGTAGACGATGAAGTGGCGAAGCGTGAAGCCAAATCCCTGGGAGTTCTTATGGAGGACCAGCGTCCGGGGACCCTTCCAGCCCACGCCGACCCCCTCCCTTCCCGGCCGGGTCGCCATCGGCGGCCGAGGGTTGTCACCAGGTGAGGAGATACCATCCCTCCGCCCCTTAGCCTGCAAACACAGAGCAGAGCCATTCAGCCCAAGAAAAAACTGAGAATATTTGAGGAATAGAGCATCACGTTTCCAGATATAGAAAATGCGACATCTGTTCAGAACACACACATGAGAGCAAGTAAATAATTCAATATTTTCCTTTTATTAGCGCCAACACTGGAAAAACACCCCAGTTTTCCAGATGCAACCCGTGTTGTGATTTCCCCGAGAAGCAGCAGGCAACGCTGTGCACCATGACATTACCCCTTGACTGCTGGATTGCACATTAGCAGCTTCCTCATGAGGTCCAGTGAGTGATTCAGAGTCGGGTCAGTCCCACATGCCAACCGGCCTCAAAAACAATAGTTCATAAACACTCGTGGAGGGTTTCTGCTATCAGGAAGGGCCCCGTGTCTAGACGGGGCCGAGGAGGGAATATGTGGCCTCACCCATGTCAGACCGCAGCAACCGTGGTCTGATGAAAGGAAGAGAAGGTCCAAACTCCCCTGAGCCCAGAATGGAGAGTAAAGGCAGATTTCCACCCACCCTCTAAATATCTCAGTGCTGAGGACAAGTAAATAAGCCCAATGAGCTCAGATGACAGACACACGTGAGAACTATCACCCTCCTGCTGCCCCGCCGACCCACGGCGGTCAGTCAAGCACAATCACCTGACCAAACACACAGCGAAGGAGGAGGAGGAGGAGGCGGAAGGTAGGGGTCAGTCGGCTGTTGGTGCCTGTTTGCTACCAAACTTAAAATTTGACCTCATTTAGGATAATTCGGGAGACAGTTTGGAAGGATATGTTCGTCAGTTCTCTCTATCATGGTACCACGCTGAAACTTTACAGTATGCATTTAAGCTAAATCTGCCACCGTCTGCTCCTTGCACACAAATTACACTGAGGCCGGAGAAATTGTAGCATACACTCATGCTGGGAAAATAAGGCTGAGTGGGTGGCATGCTGGTGAAGTGGTTTTGTGAAGTTGCCTCACAGCGAGAAGGATCCTGGTTTGACCTTTCGACTGAGGCTTTTCTGTGTGGCGTTTCCATGTTCACCTTGTATCTGTGCTGGTTTTCTCTGGGTTTTTAGGCCAACCAAGTCCTACACGACTTTGAAAAAATTTCAGAAAGATTGTTTTAAACATACTCTCGTGCCCAGGATGCAGCTGCACTTCTGCCGAGAGTCATCAGGACAGGGTCCAGCTGCTGCCAGAGAAATTAAAATATGACCATTGAACTCTTGATCTTTCGAAATAACTGATGATCTACTGATGTATAATGACTGGAAAAACAGAAACACAAGTACTTTTTTTTTTTAAAACCTCCATCAGGGTTTTAATCCGTATGTAATTATAAATATTTTAGCAAACTGGACAAAAACTTGTGAATTTATGTGCATTTCTACTAACTATTTTTACACTATTTTTACACATTAACACAGTTTGAGACATGAAAAACTAATATTACAACTTCTGTTTCTTGAAATAATTCTCAGAGGGCATTCACGTGATTTCTGTACACCATAATTTTTTTACCTTATCTGTTTCCATTTACCTTTAATATACAAAGTTAAACACAAATGGGGTCAGACAAATGCACGAAAGTCACATGAAAAACAATCTGCAGATTAATAATTAAAAAAACAGATCAATTTCCTGGTGTGTCTGCTTAGGTTTACTTTGATCATTACTGCTAAAATCATTTTACAGCGGTGTGGTTTATGATGAAATTGATGCCAAATGTTTGCCCTCTCAGGGTTCAATAAGAGCCTGAGCTGATTGGCTTTTATTAAACTAATTTACGGCCTCGCAATAAACAAATCAACAGCTGGTGATGTGAATCCCACAGCCTCTCGGATCACTCTGCTCATCTGTCATCATCTCCAGGGATAAAAAGTAGGTTGCCATGTTCAGAAATGTTTTTATTCCTTGTAGGTACAAATCAGCAAACAAAGAGCACCTCAGTCCACAGACATCTACGATTACCTCATCCCAGGAAAAGTTTGATGTCCTTGCTGCTGTAAAAGACCCGTTTTTGTTTTTAAACTATAACAGCTCTGGGGTTTACAGTTATCAATAAGAGCAAGAGATTCATGTGTTCATCAAGTGCACGCATGAATGGCTGATGCATGCACGCTGCTAAAAAGTGGATGAAAAAGCACTTTGATACCACAGTTTTGTTTTCAGCTTCAGGGGGTCTGTTTTTTATCTTAGCAGGCCGAACACGTCTAGACATTAGCCCCCACGTTTCACTTCCTGTCACCCCTCTGCCCCCAAACACTCACTGATTCACAGAAAACCACGTGCTCACGCACAAACGTGGGCAGCTCCACGCAGAATCACACAACAGGAAGTGGCAGGCTCGAAGCAGGAAGTGGGGCAACACTCTGGGGCGGGATAACCAGCCGCTCCTAAAAATACACTCTTCATCACGGAGACGGTTCCCATTCCTCCACTCCTCTTTTTTTTCCTTCCTTCCGTTCTCCTTCGTTCACCTCTCCTCCCTTCCGCCTCCTCTTCCTCTCCTTGAGCGCATTCAGTCGAATTCCAGATGTACTGACTTTTACCAAACGCTTTCTTTTCATCCCATTGACAAAAAAAAAGTCTCCAAGAGACAGAACTCATGAAGTCTAGACTTTGCAGACTGACGTGCATAAATCTTTCTGCTACTGGAAGCCCGATCTTTATCCTGACAGTCTAAACAATGTGAAGTAACCCCTGCTATTTTCTCCAAGAGGAATGCAGCAAGGGCTTATTATGTGGCACGAAGGAATCATGAAGAAATGTGTGAGCAAGGAGTGTTTAGTGCTGAATTAAAATGATGAAAACACACAGAAAGGTTCAAGACACAAAAGAAAGAGGAAATGACAGAGCACGGGGGTGAAAGGAGGAAGAGAGACGGAGCGAACTCCTCGGAGCGAGTGGTTTGGTTTGGACAAGTTGAAACTGGAATGGGAGGGAGCAAAGAGAGAGTGAATGAGAGGAGAAGGATGAGGAAGATGGAGCACAGGAGGAGGAGGAGGAGGAGGAGGAGGAGTATCGGGCCCCAGCGAAGGACAGGCTCCAGCACGCCGGTTTCGACCACATGGCCCCTCCCGGCGCTGGGAATACCAAACCCTGTGATTACCCAAAACACTCAGGGTCTTACTGGATCTCTGAGCCAGGACTGAATCCCACTCAGCTCCTCTGGACCACGAGGAACTGTGTGTGTTTCTGTTTCGACTAATCTGCCAAATCTACAGTCAAACTTTTCACCTTCAGGCCAGATAAACACCTCCCATGTAACCTCTCACCCTCCAGTTTATCTGCTCCCACAAAAAAAAAGTTTAACTTGCTAACATGTTCTGGGCCTCTCCAGGACAGGACACTATGTTTAACCAATGAGGCATTTGGAAATATCTTTTGTGGTTTTCAGACTTCCTATGAGGGCTTGAAACTGAGTCCAGGAAAACCTCGTTTTTGCTGAGAGAAGAAGAAATTTCCTTCCCTTTTAGTCGTAATATCAACTGTTTAAGACCGCTTTCGTCATAAACATGCAAAAGTTATTGCCTGCTGCAGTCAGTTACTACAACAAATAACATCTGAAAGTCCTCTAGTACGCATCCCTGAGGGATCCCAGTAGCACCTGACGATCATTAAAGCTTCTCTGGAAACAGTTAGATATGCTCATAATGCCGTACCGCAGCTTTTATGTTTTGAGTGGGTGGTTTGTGATGATTGTACACACTAAGCAGCAGCAGCAACAACAGCTTCCCTACAGTTATTTCCTTTCCTGATTTCAATTAAGAAGCATATAATTACAATTCATGACCAAAGAGAGAAGTGAAGTGTCATGCTTCACATCTCCCGTGACGCCACAAAATGTCGGATATTTATGTTATAGTGCCAAATTTTAAAGCTTAGGTTTTTTTTCTTTTTTTTTTTGAAAAATCAAAAAAACACCGAAAATAATCAGATTCATGATAATCTTCCCTAAAATCCAGTAATAAAGGATTTTCTGTTTGTAAGGAGCTTTTTGAGAACATGATAATATTGTGTAGTGTCAGGAACAGCGTACGTGTTGGTTCGCATGAACACGAACACACACACACACACACACACACACACACTTCTCCTCACTTCATCCAGAGGTAAAGCAGCACAGAGGAATGCACCGGCCGTCGGGGAGCCTGGTTCCTGCTAAAACCCCGGCAAGGCAGAACAATAATGCTCTTTTAAACAGCTGAGAGCTGCAACCTGTTTGAAAAGTGGAGCTTTACGGCTGCTGCAAATGCTGACAAGCCTTTAATCCTGACAGCCAGGGCTGTCTGCGCCCGCAGCGCTGCGCCGCGCTGCCAGCAGGCAACGGGAGAGGCACGGTGAAAATCCAAACTATCTCATCCTGATTATTCCTGGATGGACTCACCGACCACACAGGAGGAGCGCTCCTCAGCCTCTGCACGTCCAAATGCATCCTAGGCGTTCAGAAGGAAATGCATAGCTGGATATACTTCTGCGCTCTGAACACACTGAACAAACAGTTTTGCTATTCAAAATTAAAAAAAAAAAAAAGAAGTTCTCAAATAATGGCACCGACTCTGTAATTTACATAAGCACTTCTGTGATCCACACACGTGGCTCTGTGTGTGTTTGCACTTCTGTGTCAATATGAAATTAAATATGCTTAACAAAAAAACAGCCTTTGTTCAGCAGTCCAACCAGGCCTACAGGTGATGATGCAACGCCAGTTAAACAGGGTTTTCTACTTGAACAGCACAACTTTCCTGTTGTCCCAACTGAAAAACGGCCTCACTGCCAGTCTGTGTGACTATTTTGATCCGGTTCTGGACCCAGCATTGTTTCCAGGAGGAGCTGCTGTTTTAGAATAACTTTTACAGCATGACTTGGTGGCAAAGTGGGCAGAGGCGTGCAGTTGGTCTATGACGTCCGTTTGAATCTGGCCGGGGACTTTTTTATCTTTGTCTACTTTTAGCTTTCAGAAAAAAAAGAGGAGAAACTTCTGCAGAAGCTGGAGGGAAAAAAAAAATAAAAATTAGTATGACCTAAATGTTCCCTTTTTTCACATTTATCATCTTCTTGCTTGAACAAAGCTGATCTTTCTGGCATCAAAGGATTGATCTGTAAAATGAGATCCTTATCGCGCCGACTTTGAGTCAAGCGGTGGAGGTATTTCTCTGTTTGCGAAGGCGACCTTCAAGCACGAGGGAGCTCTTAACAATATAACAACAAACAAAAATTCCAGACTTGTGATCTGAGGCGGTGATACAGGAACTGCAGACGGCAACATCAGCAGCAGCAGCAGATGGCGACAGCTCAGTGGAACTGCTTTTCCTCCACGCTTCCAGCGAAATCCTAACTGACACCTCTCCGCTAAAGAGTAAACACTGTACAGTGTGCTTGTTGCAGCTGTGTCCGCAGGACCACGTCTCCTCCTCCCACATACCCACATTCCTGATTGTGGTTTTTCTTAACAGTGTCAATGACTCTGGGGGCAGGGGAATGACAAGTAGAAAAAGGGAGGGAGGGGGGGAAGGAGTCATATTTTTAAAAAATGAAGATGTGAAAATTAGATGTAGTGACACAACTCGGCCCTTAGCGCCCTGAACTCCGGGGCATTTGTGGGGGTGGGGATGTACAGTTGCACAGTTCCCAACAGTTTGCTGCCTCAGCAACACTTCTCTACAAGCAGCTTTTATCTTCAGCTGCTGATTAGAGCTCTATCAGCAAGAAATTCAGAGAAGAATAAATTGTAAAGCTTTGGGGCCTAAATGAAACATTTGGGCATAATCTGGGCTAATTTTGGCACTTACGGCTCATTCACAGCACTGGCGAGTGGGATATGGGCCAGATCTGGCGCAACTGATGTGGCTCAATTTTTTTTACTTTTGAGACGGGATACGAGAAATGTTATGAGGGCCAAAGTGTGGCCCAAAGAAAATGAAGAATTGGTGGTAGATATGTGGCCAGTTTTAGGCAAACAGTCTTACCTAGATCAGTGCTGTCAATCAAAGCCAAATCTGGGCCAAAAATACCTTTTTTTTGCCATCAAGGTAGTGGATAATAGCTGCAAAAATTGATCATCAGTATAGTCGAACTCTGTTTCTGGGATTACCCTCAAAAAAAAAAAAAAAAAGTTCTGGCCAAAAGAACAGAAAACAACAGATCGAAGTTGAGTGGGTAGGATAGGGTTTGTGTACCACTGTTAATTTGCCTGCAAACAAATCAGCCATTCATCTCCCACGATAAATATTTGTCCTGATCATCCCCACTCTCCCTGCAATGGCTCCACTCACCCACTGGTTTTAGAGCCACTGGTGCTGGTGACATAACTGTGCACGAAATAAGTAAATTATGGTTAAACAAATATCTGAACCACACATTCTTAAGAAATAAAATATATATCCTTTTTTTTTTTTGTAACTTACGAGGCTCACCAAGCATTTGTTTGCATCTGGGGGACTCAAAAAAGCCCACAGAGCCCACAGAGAAACATCACAAAATCTCTCCCGTCACCAAGAAATCCAGCAGAGCACTGGCTCCAAGAAAACATAACAACAACCAAATACCTGTAAACACTGACTCCAGACCAATTCAACACAGCAAAAACTCTTTGCAGCCCACACGCCACTTTAAGAAAAGGTCACAGTGATGAAATTTTAATAGTTTGGTACAAAGAGTCTCAAATGTCCACAGAAACCAGTCGGAGCCTTAGGAAAGAGCCCGAGGGCACAACTATCTACCATCTTCTGGGAAACGCTGACAGGTTAAAGACTCGCTCAGCTGCTAAGACGCTAATAGATACCAAACGAGGCGTACGCGTACAGAAACCCCACTGACATGCATACCTGACAGATTACACACAGGGATTTCCAGAGAATTTTCTGTTGCTATCACATTGTGGAACAAAACAAGTTGGTATATTTGCCACGTGTTTGTGTGTAAAATGTAAAAAAGGATTTAACTGCCTGTGTCAGCAGTTATAGGAACAGTTAAGATGACAATAAACTGATGTTTTATATAAAATGTATTTTTTTGTCAGAAACACAGGTGAGCATTAGCTTCTTTGGCTGAAAGAATGAATGGACCTATCGTCACTGATGCTCCAGGACTTCGAGACCTCCACTTACCCCGAGCTGGTGAGGGCTCTGGCGGCGCCCGGCCGCCATGGTGGCCGACGGAGTGGAAGGCATCTGGCCCGCGGTTCCACGGAGAACCGCCAGCCAAATGCAGCGTGGCTCGGGAGAGCTGCAGTCCACCCCCACCGGATCCTGGAAACTCCAGTCAGACCCGGCTGGCGAAGGGCACGGGAGCATAGCGGCAGGCATCGGGGCACGAAGTTCAGTCACATTTGCATTGCTCACCACCACCATGAGCCACACACACACTCACGCAATGAATCAACACAGAGTCGAGGACAGCATCCAGATGCAGAAATACGAATCAACCCAAATTTCTCTTTGGGATCCCTCAGTCATTAATTCAAGAGCCTCAGCTTCTCGTCTCCTGGCTCCAATCCATCGCTGTCACACCGCCGTGTCTTCGGAGAGCTTAAATCCCACATTTTCCACATCGCAGCCTGTCATTTGTGACCCCCATGGATCCACTCGGCGAGAGCCTCACACACGCGATCAGAGGGCGTTCAGTCCACAGGAAGCAGAAGGCAGACTCCTGGGAAGCAGATGGAGGAGTGTGTGTGGTGCCGGGATCAGAGGTAGGTCCGGTTTCACTACAGACACACACACAGAACAACTGACAGCGTCCCTCTGGTCGCAGCCCGGTGATGTTCTGCATACAAAGCCACTCTGTCCACCCCCAAAAAAAACACACTACTGTCCCAGAGGGCTGGATCTTGTGTCTCTCCTCCCTCCCACTGTCCTCTCTTCTTTCTCTTTTTTTCTCCCTCCCTCTATACCTCTAAAACCAAACAAATCTCTTCATCTCACTCTGATGTCAATCCCAAATTCTTGCCTCTATCAGAGCGAGCATCAGGTATTTTGTCCTGCACCCTGCCTTCTCCTCCTCCTCTCTCGTTTGCTATCTCTTTGTTTTTTGTTCCTCGGTCTTTATCCGAGCCATCACTCAAACATTCCACGAGAGCAAGTCCAACTGTCACCTGTAGACAAACAACTGTGCGGCGCACTCAGGTGAAACTTCACAGTCTAATCCAGAAGGTCGTCAAAGAGGCCAGGCGTCAAGGATGAAGTCCGCAGATGAAGATATCTCCCGTTGGTCTTTTGCTGATAGGCTAAATCCTCCGACGATCCCTCTCTCCTGCTGCATAAAGAGAAAACCTGGCGCCCGCACATGTTGTGCATGTGTGTGAGGTTGCACAAACACAGTGACAAAGCCGTGATGCCAGCGCTAAACTTCACAAAAGCCGGCCCTGCCTCCACCGCCTCCCCTCCGCTAAAAGGGGAGACAAAAAAAAAAAAAAAAGAGCGAAAAGAGAAAGAGGCCAATTTTCAGCACAAAGAGAAAAGAAAACATTTGCTTCTGCATTCAGGGTTCCACTCCCCTTCTTCTTCTGGTTAAGAGGGGAAAATACCGAGGAGGGAGGATGGTAGTGAGAGAACATGGAAAAAAAGCTGGAGCAGACAGAGTCTTGCTCTTCTCGTAAAAGCTCAGACAATAAAACTACTGGATGTCAACATGACCTCTTTATCAAGCCTCAACTACCCCCCCTCTCATATCCCTGTTCAAATAACCCACTCTCCCACCACCCCCCCACTGCCTCACCCACACAGCAGAGTTCTCACCAAACAGCTGTGAGTTCAGGATACGTGCGAGTGCAGCAGACAGGTGACCATGTCGCCGCGGAGGCACTCCCCCCCCCCTCCATCCACCCCACAACGCTCATCACTGTTTACGTGCCGCACATCCGTTACCACCGAGGTCAGACAGGTTTCACCTGTCGCACAGCCAGGCAAGTATCAACTCGACCAGAGACGGCAGTCAACTGTAAAAAAAAACTGTAGCCTCTGGATATGCTGCATTTGAGCAGTTCGAGCGCAGCTGGTAACGTTGGCAAATTCATGAAAAGAGATATGAAAGCTAAAAAACATCAAGAATCACAATACAAACATCAAAACTGATTAAAGGATTTTTTTGGCCTTTTTTTTTTTTTTTTCTCCAGTAACTACTCTTTGAACTGGGATCTTTCTCTCAGTGTACTGCTTCCTAAAAATAAAACAGAACGCAAAACCAAAATTAGAAAATATATATTGTAGCTTGAACCACAATGAACTTTCCACTTTTCAGAGCCACAGCCAATGAAAAACACAATGCAAAAACACAATGTTCTGTTTGCATTATAAATATAGATGAAATCCAGACTAAAGGGGAACATAACTGTCCACATTAGATGCCATCATGTTTGGATGCTGGCTGACTTCCACCTGGTGGACAGCTGGACTCCTCAGTGAACATCTGGAAATGTCTTTTTTTCTTTCTTCATAAGTGCATCTTTAGGAAAATATAAATGCAAGCACTAGTTTAGGATGCAGCATACTGAATGCCATGCTAATCTTAATCTAAAATGTTTATTTATGGTGAACTTTTTTAGCAAAGTGACAGGTTTTAGTCCATTATTTGAAGACAATAAAGACTTTTTTATTGTGGCATTTATGTACAAAACTTGTGTAAATATACATTACTTGCCTTTACAGCAGAGTGTCTTGTAACAAAGGTCTCTATTGCAGTTGTAACTGGAACTCAAGTTATCAGCTAGCAATTGTTACTGTTAGCTAAGTGATACAGAAACTTCATTTTATGAATTCCTGTGAATTATCCACTGTCCAAACTAATAAAACTATAATTTAACACCACCTTATTGTGACATTTAATCCAATTAAGTCACACAGGGCGTGATTAAACAGTAGATTTTGATTGTAGCCCAGTCTGGGGTCATGCTAACTTGCTAGCACATGCTAACAAGAGCAAACACAGCTTTAAACAGCTTTTTATCAACAAAGAAATACATTTACAATGCTTTCACTGCTACAAGTTAAATAAAACTGAATGCCTTTATATAAAAATAGTTCAAAAATAATATACAATATAAAACAATTTATACAAATTACTAGATTTGAAGGACTAAGAACTAGTGATAGTCAGCTAAGTGATGGAAGATATCAGCTTCATTTTATGAATTTGTGAGATTTAACCACTGCCAAAACTAATTGAATTACTATAAACCACCTAAATGTGACACTTAGGCCAACTAATTCACTGTAGGTGTAATTAAACAGTAAATTTTAATTGTAGCCCTGTCTGGTATGCTAAAAAGAGCAAAAACATTGATCAGTCTGGAGTAATAAACATAAATAATGCTGTGTATATTGTATACACTAAAGGAATAAACTTTAAAAATGCTTTAGCAAGAAAGGAATATGTGCAACACGTTTTTAGTGTTATTGCATTTATAAATATAACAGAATGAAAATGTCGTTAACTTGTAAGAACACTTTACAGGGTTTTAATATTGATTGAGACTTTGCAAATGTAACTTAGGAGTCTAATTAAATTACTAAATTAAATTCTCCCAACAGTGATCAGAGCACCTGTGTCTTAATTTGTGTGATCCATTTATCTTTTCTTAGACAGAAAAGTCAATATATGCTAAATTTAGTCTTTTATCAGGTATACTAGTCCAAGCTTATCTATAGAAAAAAAAATCCTATTTTAAAAATCTAGATATTTTTTAAAGATTAAAAAAATAATTAGTGAAAGGGAGACTGTTATTTTGTCTTTCAAAGTTAACCTCTCACATTAAAAGCAACTTTTTCTTAGAAATAACTGAATTTAAGTGGATCCACACCACACCTCAACTGTAGCTGAAATAGTTTATTTAGTCAGCTTTTACTAATACTCACACTCAAACATGTGTGCATCATTTAGAGGTGAACACAAAGGCTGCCGTGCATGCACATTCACACAAACACATGCCACATGTCCCACTGAGTCACAGCTGAGTATAAATACACAAGGCTGTGTAATTATGGTTCCTCTTAAAGTCAGAAGCCTGTGGATGTGGGGGGGTTTCTCTTCTCTCTGTGGTTCGGACCAGATCTCTGGGTTTGACCCACCGCCAGGTGGAACCGCCCTACTGTATACCGGTCCAAGCGGTGCAAGAGAGAGTCCAATTTTTCTCCTGAGGGGCTATGAGGAAATCACAGATGGCTGCTGTCACACTGAGCAGTGGGATCAGAGTGGGTCTTTGGAGGAAAGCCATACAAGGGTTTTATTAAAAAATTAAAAAAAGCAAGCTCACTGAAGGGGAATTTCATACCACATTTTTTGAAATAGCAGTTTCAGCAAGGACAGAGGAGTGCCTAATTTGGAAAAAGGTCCCGTTCTGTTCAGCTTCTTGAAGCGCAGGGGAGGACGAGTGCAAGAAGGGGAAAAAACAAAACACAAAAAACAGACAAAACGGTATCATGTCGCACTGTACATACCAGATACAGTGACAAGTCAAGTGATGTGACAAAAGCACACCTCTTACTGGCGACAAACGTTGAAACATGCCAGCGCAGGCCAACAGCTGCATGAGAGCCTCATCTCCATCATCAGCGCATACCTTTCTTATCTGACCTGTAACAATCTGACATCCTGGAGACAGCGTCATAATAGTGGCTGTTATCATAACCAGCGAGAGAAAAATCACTCTTGCAATCTGGGAATCAAAGGCCGACTTGTGCCTCTAATCTCCGAGCTGGGATACTCACTACATCCTACCTGGCTCCCAGCGCCGTCAACAATCACATCTGTGGCAAGTAAGGAGGGAAGCACTGAAGGACAAAGAGCAGCACAGTTTACCTGCGTTAATCCCTTTCTTACTGACCGTTGGCTGGTAGATTAAAAACCAGCGGGCTTTGCTTCTTTTCTCATGCAGCTTCCCCGCAAGACAAAACAAAGCTTTTCTCCTCATCAGCGCTGTGAAAGCCGTGAGAAAAAAAAAAAAAGAAGCAAAGGCTTGACAGGAAAGAGAAAAGTTTCAGAGTGGCGAGTGAGCTCTGGGTTGGGTCGTCACAAATAAACCAAAGCTGCAGACACAACGATGTGGTGTTTTCTCTGAAAACAGGTTGTGGGCAATTCAACCGCAGGGGGACAGTCTGGGTTTGATGCTCACAATGAAAACCCAGACAGAGATAACAGCTTATACTTTTAACGGAATCTGACACTCTTCAGGAAAAAACTACCCTTGGCTCAGAGTGGGAATCCTGTCCCCTACTGGTGGGACACATTCCTGACTCCACATGTGGCCTGGGACGCTGATGCGGCAAACATGAGTTTTTATAAGTTGTCACGCTGTTGCAATAAATCAGAAAAAGACACATGAAACATAGCAGTGGCTACAAAAAACCATCAAATGACTACGAGAGAACACGAGAGAGACAAAAACTACACACTTTTATTTCATGTTTATTTACAAAATACACAGAACTTTTCTTTACCTGACTTGAGCTTTAAAACGCTTAATTTTTCTATCTTTTAAAAGCCAGTTTTACACAAACTATGTCTGACTAAGATCTCTTACACCAGTCAAACAATAAAATGTCTGTTTTGTGCCTATTTTAAAAGAAGAAATGTAAATTCAAGCCAAAGTTTCAACACTTGAGTTAATGGACACATTTTGGTCGAAGCTCAAAAGCCGTCTCACAAACTAATCTTAAAACAGGGATAATGGTCTATTTCTCTGTCTAAACGGTCATTATGAGTAATCTGTCAAAGTGTATCCCACAAAAGCAAGCTGTTAGGTGAAAAAGAGGGATGTACCTTTTTAAGCAAGTTAATTTTAACTTTAATCTCCTGTAAATCCCCATGCCACAGAAGCTGAAGTGGTTTGAAAGCATTTAAGGTGTAGTTCCCACCTGCAGACACTAGAGGGCAGCTAAAATCCAAGATCTAACAGCAGATGGGTGGGGAAAAGCTCAGGGGGGGCCGCTGAAGCAAAAGAGACAGACCACAGGGTGAGGCATCTTGTAGTTCTGCTACAAAAGGTGAACACTGCAGGATGTTTACGCGCAAGATGGCAACCTGAAAGCATTTATGACGTAAGGTTGCATGCAAGCTATAGTGAACACGCTCAAGGTGGAAGACAGCATCTGGAGATCAGAGAGGTCGCACCTGTTGTGGACTTAGAGGTGGAAACAGCCGCTGGAAGTCCACGGCAGGTGGAGACTAAATGTTCAGGGGTCCAATGTCCCGTCAACCCACAGCTGAAGGGAGCTGGGTGGTCCACGACCCCTTCCTTCCTCCCAGACACACCGACTAGAAGACTGATGCGACAACAATGCACAAGCGGAGTACCAAAGCAGCCCACCTGACCACGCGCTCCAGTGCAGGAAGCCAACAAATTACACATGCATTCTTCACAAGTGCCTACTAACTTGTGTGTGGAAACATGTATCAGCTTCAAATATTTAACAGCTTCATTGCACCCACTTGCTCAAACAAGATTTCGTGCAGCAAAATTCTGTGCAAAAACATTCCTCATCAAAGTCAGTGGGCATCAACACGATCACATATAAACAAGCTGAAGCTCAGGAAAGGAATGTGACTGCAAGTGGTGAGCGCTTTATGACATTTTATAGACTAAACATCAAATTTGTCCAGCAGCCAGATTAAGGGGTGATGAAAATACTTGTTGCAGATCTTCAGACCAATAAAACAGACTATTTGTACATCATGCTTCATCTTCCACAGGAGAACGTGGAATTCACGAGTCAGCCAAGGAAACTTCAACACAGACAGGGGAAAAAAAAAAAAAAAGAGGTGGAAGGGGAACACGATGGAGGTGGGGTGTCGACAGATGTTGGAGCACATCGGAGGCATATTTACTGAAGTACAGAAAAAAAATAGGGCAGAAGAAGAAGAAGAAGCCGGAGAGAACAGAGGGAGAGGATCTCGTACAGAAGTGACACATTTACCCACTAATTAACTACCTCCCACACACCTTCTCCCTGTTGCATAATTTCCAGTGGGGACCCTTGAGTGACTTTACTGCAGCTCAGGCGGATGAAGCTTGAGGCTGCACGGCTGATGTAAACGAGAAAAAAAAAAAAACGAGAGTCACACAATCTTACAGGAGAGATTTTCAATGGTCCGCTTGTGCAGTCAAGGTAAGCATTATTTGATTTCACGGTCATGGGAGACATTTTGTGTTTAAAAACTGGAGACAGGGTGGGTTTCAATGCATGAGAGAGGGATTACCACAGACAGCTGAACACACACACACACACACACACACACACACACACACACGCATCATGTTCTCTAGTGGGCTAAGTGGAGAGATGGTGCACCACTCTAAACTAATTAGCAGGGAGTGGCTCCTCTTGTCGAACACATTCTGGATGTTCAGGTCTTTACTGAATCTGTTCTGCAGAACCTTTCACCTGCATATTAACTCTTTTCACTTCATGTGTCAGAATTTAGCATAATTAAGAGCAATTACATGGATTTTTACCTGTAATAGGTAAAATATATTATATAAAGCTAAAAAGAT
>JAOWBL010000023.1:3145417-3176940 GCA_028564865.1 Zenarchopterus dispar
TTCACGAAGTGGCTGTGTAAACTCGAGTTTCGTTAAGCCTCTTAGGAAATCACGCTCTCTGACCAGCCGCGCCGCGCCGAGCCGCGCCGCGCTCCTGCGTGTCCGAACCTCCCGGCATCGCGTTAAGGGTGCCAGCTCCGTGTACTTACTTGGTTCTCCGAGTAAGGTGGTATTCCAACAAGGCAAAAAGCAACTCCATTCATTGGACCGCAGAAACTGTTCGGCCGCAGCGAGGAGAGGCAGGTTTGGTGCTGCGGGAGCGGCCAGAGGCAGACGCGGGGCTCCGAGAGTAACAATGTCCCGCTCAAACACGCATTTATGGCTTCGCACTATTCCAGTTTCCTTCCTCCTGTAAAAAAAAAAAAAAAAGTCCAAACTCAGTTCCCGTTGTTTCGGGGCGTCCCGTGCGCTGGCCCCCCGCCGCCTCCTCCTCTTCTTCCGCCAGTCCGCATCAGTTGAGCATTTCTAAATCCTGGAGAGCTCGGCCCGTCTGGAAAACGGCTGCAGGAGCGTCAAGACGCGCGGCGGCGCAGGAACCGAGGAGGAGCAGCTTTCAGAGTAAAGTCCGGCGCAGGCCGGCGTCTCGGGGTCGACCAAAGCCCGGAAATAAAGGTGGGACGTTTTCTGGAAACCACGATTGACCTCTTCAAAGCGTCTATTTTTAGTCTCCTAAACAAAAGGAACAAAGTCGCCCATGCCACAGACCATATTTGTACAATTTTATTGTGAAAAGTGACTCAATCCAAAGCGCAACTTTTTTCTTTTCAGCAATTTTCCACGTGTTTTTAACTCGCTCTCGGGCCCCACTCAGCGCTTTTATCGCTCTTCTCCACCGGAAGTAACACATATTACAGTGTTTAACTTGACGTTTCTGGATGGAAAAGAGTGCAGCGGGACGAGGGTGCGTTGGATAAACGTGCGCGCTCCGCCCTGCAGACACGCAGCGTGCGGGCTCCCTCTGGCTGCGCCACAACATTTATGAGCTGCGTGAAAGCACTGGCCATTTAGATAGAAGACTGTTTACAGCGCAAGAACACGCATGACCAGCTCAAGAGTCTCTTCAGTAGTGAAGCCACATCATAAACTAACGTGATGCTTCAGAAGTACCCAGAATTCCTTCTGTCCAGCCAGCAAGCCATCACACCAAATGTAAGGTCTCCAGCAGGTCCTGGGTCTGACTCGTGGCCTTTTCCCACTTGGACCTGCCTGAACCACATGACCGAACCGGCTCAACTCCAGATGTGGAGAAGCAGCAGCTCTGATCCAAGTTCCTCCAGGATGACTGAACTTCACGCTTCATCTCGAAGGGTGAAGTTCAGTCATCCTGTGTTGGAAATCAGCTGCTTGTAATGGGTGAGCCCATTTGTTTTTGTGACCAGGGTAGTGAGTGGAGCAGTTTCCTCTAGGAGGACCTCCTGAGGGTGTTTCAATGGGTTGACATGAAGAGCGCAGCCTCATCTGGATAAAGGTAACCAGGGCCCCACCTTAGAGCCAGGCTTAGGGGAGGGGCTGGTTGGCAAATGCTTGGTGGCAGGACCTTTACTCATGGAGTCCAGCTGGGCACATCCTGAACAGGCCACATGCTCCCGTGGGCTCACCACCTGCTGGAGGACCATATGGTTGGGGTAGCGGCTGAAGGTGTGGGGCTGACCCTCAGCTTCTGAAACCGGCTCAAAATATTAAATGTGTTTTTTTTTTTTAATTATTTTTAAAAATCGTACAAAATGAAAATCTGATGCCACCCCAAAGTTTTAGAAATGTTAAGTCAGGATCAATAAGAGACTGGAAAACTTCTCACTACAAAAATATCCCCTGGAGCTACTTGATATGAAAAGAGCATCTCAAAGAGGGTACTTTTAAAAAAAAAAATCAGGCTGAAAATGAGTCTGAACAAGAATGAGCATCAACAAATCCAAGCTTAAACCTGACCAAGCAAAGAAAAAACACAAACTACCCAAAGATCCACAATCGTGTAGTCAACTAAAAGTATAAAAGGGGAAATGCAACGGGGAGAAAAAAATAAAATAGCACCCGCTTTGGTGCCTCCTTGACAGAGATGAAATGAGCGCTGGGTGAGTTGTCAATCAGTGTTATGAGGAAGTGACAGAAGTGTTCAGGTCTCCTGAAACGGAGGGCAACAAACAGGGAAAAACTTAATTTTCATACATATACATTTTCTACTTTTAAATTGCTGAGACAGTTCGGGGTTTAAACCTGATTCTGGACCCTGAAGCGGAGGAAAGACCTGTCTTCAGGTGGCAGAAACCCACCATGCTTAATATTGCGTCTTCGCTGGATCACTGTGAATGCACAACTGAAGAGTGGAGGCTGAATGAAGCGCTTTCTTATGCCAAAATCTCTGTGTGAAAGTAGCCACTGAAACTCCCCCAAATTTTTCCAAAACCAGGAGTTTTTGAAATAATATGACTTTTTCAAATTAATCAGAAGACGTGAAGTTGTTGAGAAACTTACGTTAACGTGAAGGAGTTTTCTGTTCTGTATAAACAACTTCAAATTGAGCAAAAATTCAAACATAATTAGAGACAACCAGTCACGTTCTCTCTTTAAAAAAAAAAAGAAGCTTAAACAATACTTAACCATGATTCAATCGTTTTATATTGAAATAGCTCATAATTTTGATCAACTGTAAAGGAAACCACCGAATAATGAAACGGGGCATTTCAGACTCAGCTTCAGATGTAGAAATCCTCTTGAAGCCTACCCATAAACTGTCTGACTCACACTCAACAGAAAAGGGCTGAACGGTGACTGAAAGCCCGGTTCATTGAGAAAAGTCCAGATTATTTCTGACCAGACAGAACAGAAAGGAATTCATACCTTCTGGGAAAAGACATGACAGACTTGTATTTTTAGCTGCAGATAAATAATGTCCATGTGAATCAATAGACAGAGAGTCAGGGGAAGCTTACTCATCCACAAAACGGGAACCTCAGCCTGCTGCCAAGAAGTTACATCGCATTAAACACTAGATATAATCTCCACGGCTGATATGCCGTCATGTGAAGTGGGTGTAAATGTGAACTTGAAGGAAAAGAAAAGATGAAAAAAATGGGGAGATATGAGCCCCGGTTTTATCTGCTGTGATGGCTCAAAGCTCGAGGCCCATGTGGCTACTATTACTCTGAGAGGTATCTGAAAGCCACTTCAAACGCCTGCCTATGCTGAAACAGACTGCAGTCATAGAGGGAGGGAAAAAAGAGCTTAAGGGAGTCTTCCCACGCCAAGAGCTGCAGCTGCCAACTCAGCCTTCATCCCAACATGTCTCCTGTGTCTCCTCACGGCCTCCAACCTCCGCTTCTGTCCCGCTCCACCATCCCTGGCTTACAGGGGGACTCGCTGTGAAAGTCAGAGCTACAACCCTCAATTATCTCTCATTTGATACAGATAGTTCCCATGTGCGTCCTAAATCCCCCCCTCCAGGTTGCCCAGATAGGGCGGCCGGAGCAGGATCTGTGAATCCCGGATCATCAGGAAATCCACCGTGGCAGAGCGAGAGCCCGGAGAGACTTAGCAGGAGTTTTTGGGTTGTTGAAGTGGGAGAGGAGGGGCAGATGGTCTCTGCAAATAAGGCGAGCAGCGATGCAGACGGTGATGCTTACGGGACTTGCTTTCTTTGGCGAGGGGGAGGTCAAGGACTGCGAGGGATGCTGCAGCTGGACGTTTTATATCCTCTCTGACCTGGATCTAACTCTGCAGTCTCTCTGGCTCTTTCTTCAGTCGGCGTGTTTTCTGTTCCAGCAGACGGAGGGATAAATCAGTCTGTGCCCTGGCACTTTTCTGTGGGAAGAATGATCTCGTGTTTTAATGCGCCCCTCCCGCGCTGGGGTTTGTCCACATCTCCTCCTAAATTGCATGCAGATACGGACTCACGCTAGACGTCAATTTGTCTGTCAGGCGAGCAAAATGAGTCTTCTATTATTGATGGGTGCTGGCCGGGGGAGAGGAAGAGGTGCAGAGAGAAGACTCGTAAGCTCACGAGGGAGGGAACGGTTGAAAATGCTTGTTTACCCACCCCAAAGACTTGCTCTTTTGTCTTCCTTTATGCCATAAATGGCGGCTGATTACTCTGCAGTATCTCTAGTCAAGCTTAAACTCTGACACACAGCCTGCGGCGCCGGGCATGTCCCCGTGATTGACTGCAGGACGAGGTTGGGGCCCCCGATCTGAGGTTGATGTGAGGCGACGCGCTCCAATCTCTCTTCCCTCGAGGGGCAGCTGGGAATGAGCAGGAAGCATCCTGCAAAAAGGCCTTTCCCTCGGTCGTTACATAATCGCACACGCAGGCTGGCGCCGAGCGGGACGCGTAAACAAGCGTTTACTCTCTCCACGACGGCCCCGAGCCGCCCACCTCCCGCGGCTGACCCGTGGCCCGGTCGCTCTGCTGCCGAGGGTTCACGGACCAGGCTCAGCTGGAGGAGACGGTGGGTGGGCATCCCTCCTACCCTTCTAGGCCACTTCAGAGGAGCCCTGCGCTGGTATGCTGGTATTAATTTTGGCCACTCTATTTACTCCAACTTAAACCTCTCCCTGAGGCCTCTACCTCCTCATTCTTTCGTATCTTCTCTGTTTCACTCAACTTCCCTCAAGTTATTGAGACAGTCCTTTCACTAGATGTCGGTCACCCCCCCTCTGCACATGCACACACAGTCTGAGGAGTAGCTGCCACATCTTTTCAACATCATTCACTTTAAATCTCTACAGAGTTGCTAACAACTCCTCTCTCTGTTAGGCTGGTCACACTATCCCTCCACTTGATACGGCCGCATTAAATAAAGGCGCTTGAGAGGTTTTTTTACTGCAAAGGACACGATGTGAAAATTCTGCCGAGCCAGCGTATCCCCTTCTCTCTCTCGGATCTAATATAAAGAGCAGCCTTGTTTCTGTCCAGCTCTGAAATTAAATAAGAAGCTGATTAGTTCTCTCTCTCCGGACATAACGTGAAATGTGTCCCGTAAAATCTGTGAACAGTCGATAAGAGTCAGGATGGGGAGAAATGAGACTACCAGCTCACAGGAGTGCGTTCACAAGCGCTCAGCTGCTTTTTTTTTTTTTTTTTTTTTTTGCTGCACATGCATGAGCACATACATGACGTATGCCAGTGTGAGTGAGACATGTTAGGATGTTTTAGGATGGTTAGATGAAGACATGTGGGTGGTTCTGCTGTGTTTTGGTCTCCGGCTGCCTGTTGACACGGAGGCCTCGGCGCCTCTCCTTTGAAGGGAGGGGTGACGGGGTTGCAGGACGGTTGGAGGGGGAGAGCCGAGCGGCGACCCCGGGCCTGTGTGGATTCCAGCCGGAGCTGTAAATCCCCCCCACCCCACTCCCTGCGTGACAGACAGAGGAGCCCTCTTTGTCTGGCCAGACAACTGGCACGAGAGGAGGAAACAGCTGAGCAGTCAGCGCAGAAGAGAAGAAAGGCATCCGAACTGTGCTGCACAGACACGCAGAAACCACGCCGGCACGTTGATGTGATCACGCTCTGAGTCCTCGGTCACAGCATTTACTGCTGCACTGATGAGATTTTTGATATTTTTAGAGGAGGCTTTAAATGTTATGATGCCTAAAGGAGCAGATTTACAAGAAAGCATTTAAAAAAATGCTTCAAAAGGCTTGAAGGGTGATCTTTTCTGCATATTTGTGGAAGTTTCTATTTCATGGTGTAAAATTCAAGCTGGGGATCATTTAAATGAATCCTGGAGGAGCTGTTTGACTAAACTTTGCATGTGCAGTTCAGGATTTACAGGTGAAAATCGAATTAATAAAACTCGATTCAATTCGATTTGATTTAATAATACTGAGGAAATTATAACAAAATTAAAGCACTTTGCTTGATGCAGCTGTGAAAGTTATGGAAATGGGGAAGCACAAACGTTACCCAACTCAAGTGTGTGAAGAAAGCGATTCTTAGTTAATGTAAATTTATTTATAATGCCAGGAGAATAGGACAGTCCCTCACTAGTGTCTAAAGGAAAGAGAATAACAGAAGGTTAAAATAGTTAAAAGACCTTCAGACGGTCTCAAAGATACAACTCTCAGTATTCTTCTGTTTTTGGTTTTTGGTCTATCTTTGTAAACTGTCAGCAGCCAGAATTTAAAATCACTGATTTAATATGAATGAAAAGTGGAAAACACAAATAATTTAACACAACTAGATTATATATAAAGTTTATGTAAATACAACAAGATGACGAGTAAGTTGAAACCAAACTGAAGACTAGAAAATGATTAAATAGTAAAACATTTACAAAGTATCAGAAAATATTTGTATATAGCTGCTGTGCAGAAAATAAAAAATAAAAATAATAAAGTCTAGAAGGAGCTTCAGTCGTGTTGGATCTGCAGAGCAGAAACCAGCATTTCTACTCTTCACGCTCCATCTTTGTTGCTCCACAGTCTCCACGATGACCCACTGACCTGCCTTAACCCACTGCCTCACCCATCACTACGTTTCACTATAATCTTCTCTCCGCCTCACTCATTCCTCTCTCAATGACTACAATCATGCACACTGAATCTTCTAAACAGTTTAGAGCTGCACATCTGGCTGCTGAAGAGGACATTGGGCCGGGATGCTGGAGAAAGTGAAGTTTTTTGGTTTTTTTTTTTGGCTAAATCACATCCTACAGTGCATGATTCAGTCTCCACCACTGAAACAAACATTCAAATCAGTTATGGCTTTTGTTAAAAGCTGCTCCACAGCAATTTAAGTCCTATCTTTCTGTAGAAGCTGATATTCTATCTCAGCCCCAAAGCTGCAGCGCAGTTTTCCATCTGGCACGCATGCAGGCCTCAACATGGACGAAACTGATTAGAGCAGCCATGTGGGAGTGCTTCAGATAAAGAAACAAAGAGGAGGAAATGCCTCGAGACTAACAAGGAGAATAATAGATATTCAGGTGCCGTAGTTTGCACAATGAGCGCTGATTCAGAACGTGAAAGGGCTCCAGGTTGTCAAAATGAATGCGCGCCTCAAAGCGCCAGACAAACATGGACGAGAGCAACAAGTGAATCACATTCAGGGAATTCCAGCGTTTCTATTATCGGCTGGCGTTACTATAAATGCTCGGCACACATTCTTCAAAGGACACCCCAGCAGCCACCTTTTCTTTTCCCTGAAATGTCTTCTGAGAGAGCCGGAGAGAGAAAACAAACACAGTCTCACGGTTCCAGTAGCAGCTCGGCGGGTTTCCTTCCTGCGGGCCGCCACTTCACAGGACGGCCTCTTTACCTTTCACAGCTCCGCTTCCTAATGTGGCCCGGACAATGGGAATAAGCTCCAAGAACGAGATGAGTCGTCAAAACACATTTGGGAAACGGTTCATCTGATAGAAGGGAAAATATTTACATCACCTTTCTCTGCTGGTCACCGATGAGTCACGAGCATCCTCAAATAAATCACATCAAATCAGATGGACTATAATAAGATTAGGCGTGCTCCCAATACACACACAAACGGACAAAATTTCCTTTTGTTATCCTTCCAGAGAAATCTTTTAACCTGATGTGATTGGACAAAGATAGATTTGACTATTTTAGGATATTTTAGGTTAGCTGCTGGAATGTTTTGTTTTGGTATTTCTGAGAGGATTCCTCAAATTTTTGAACTGTTAAAAGTTATACGTATTTTGCTCTCTAGCCAAATATATGAGCTAAGATTTAATCTTTTTTTTTTTTTTTGGCTTTTTGCTGCTACAGAAAAACAAGATTTATTTCCATATTTTTTGCATCTTTATTGGCTTAGACTCACTTGAGAAACAGACATTAATAGATTTTTCGTGGTTATAATTATCAAAAGATGCAGCAGTTACAGGTGTGTCATTTCATAATTCAGCGCTTAATCATTTGAATATTATTGCGTCAATTTTTTTTAGCAAGAAAACGAAAATCTTCAGATTTAAATACTTGACCCTGTGGCTTTTGAGCATTTGTGGTACGAAGGAAACTTTAAGCCACACCTCTGAGAGTGTATATAGTAAACTAAATAATCCTGTTCGCCCGAGAGGGATCATATCCTAATCCCAGCGTTTCTCCGGTCTTAAAACTCTGAGATAAGTTTGTCTAGACATGGCCTTAAAGCGGGGTGTTCTCTTTTTAGAGATCTGGAGACCGCAGGAGAACAAAACTTTGTCAGATGCCAAAAAAAAAACAAAAAAACATATATAGGTTTATAAGTCTCATGAAATTATAATTCTGTTATATAGTTATAGGTAAAATGACATTACAGAGATAACAACTGCTTCCTTTTTAACACTCAGTGTAACAAGGTTTCAAAAATACTAATTTATATGATTTGCTACTACAGAAATGCATAATACAAACATAAAATTGTTGCATTTTCCCTGCGATCTTCTGTGATAGTGAGAAACAACTAAGCCTGAGAGGTTTATTCATTTTTTTTCCTCGTGATATTTTTACTAAATATGCACCATCATCGGGGTTAAAAGCAACATAAGCAAACATCTCGTTGTTGTAAGCTGAATTCTGTTTAAAAAAAGACAACCATCTGTCTCTTTGCAGACCTCTGCACAGATTTCCCTAAACAGATAATCCTCCTGAAAAAAAGGAAAAAAAAGAGACAGAAACTGAGCCGCAGCTGCGTCTGGATACCACTAGGGGGCTCCGCCTGTGAAAGAAAAGGCGGGAATGGAGCATTAACTGATGCTCAGATGAGAGCAACCCGGTGAGTTTTTCATTCTCAACAAATCTGTGGGATTTATCAGGATTTATGTCAAGTCAGTGACGTAAAATAAGCATAAAATATGACACAAAAATGCACCAGAAAGGAACAGCATGTTTTCTTCTGGACACCCACCTGAAAATATCTGATGCACAAACTGGGCCACTGCAGGGAGACCGAATGACGGGAAGGACTGATGTGGTGATGCTCATACTGTGGATAACTTTGAAATACGTTTCATTAGCAGCAGTTTGGAAAATAGGCCAAGAGGTCAGTGGTGCATGAAGCCCAGTTCATGACAGATGTGCAGCTGTGACGCCTGCAGACAGCTGTTCGTTACAGATGTCCTCATGTCAGCACCTGGACGTGGAAGTCAGCTGCTCTGAGACTCAGAAGATCCAGGATAGACTCATGTAATCATGGGTTTAAGTAAAGAAAAAAAAAAAAAGGCATGTCAAGCAGATGAATGTGCCTAACTATCCCATTAGAGTAAATTGGACTGAGCGGTAAACATGCTCCTCATTAGATGTCCACCTCCTGCTACCAATAAAGCTCATCCCACTGTTTTGTTCTGTTTATCCCGGCTCATCCCGCGTCATCACTGACATGGTCCCGACTGCTGCAAAGTGCAGCTGACAGGAGGGTCTTTAACTGCACATGCTGACCTCTGACCCCTGCAGGAGAACGCCCCTCCTTTCACACCCGCCATCTGCAGACACCGCTCGCCACTTTTAGATGCCCTGTGCGGTTGTAGTAAGATGTTTACCTCCTGGAGACGGATGTCCTAGTTTCTTTCACGGGACAATCGTTCCATTGTTGCCCTGGAGACACGTTTTAAACCCTTCACTCAGCATCCTCAGCTGAGGAATCACACCATGCATTGATCCGATGGTCAGTCATGACCACAGAGGAAGCAGGAAAAAAAAACAAAACCAGAAGTTTATAAAGACAGCAGATAAATGATGCTGCAATCATGCATTAAAAGCACCTGATCCTCCCCTCGTGGGGAGTGATGCTTTTCTTGCATGCTTCATCTATTACCGAGACATTTTAATGGTGCCCGGGGTCAATCACAGAGTCCCAGAGCTTCATGTCTCACATGCGTCCCCGGAGACCTCTGAGTGTCCCCCCGCCCCTCACCACAGCTTAGAAACCTACATTCTGTGGCGTGGTTAATTTTCTTTACAATCCCCCTTCTTCTCCACGTTGCAACACGAACAATCAGTTCGGAGAAGCTCCCGTGGCGCTCAGCGTGGGCCGCGAAATTCATGCCTGTTTACAATATGTGCACCGAATTCCAATTAAGATGCAAATACATACACAAAGTTCACTCTTAAAGAGTCCCTTCGTGCCCGCCGCTGTGGACAATAGAGCACGGAATTCCTGAGAGCGCAAAAGTTTGGAGGGCCAAACGGCGGGGGGGCCTCAGGGTGCCGTGGGCCGGGCGTCAGATTAGACCACCTGTTCCACGCTCACTCTTTCTCCTTCCTCTCACACGCTCGCTGTCTTTCACAGTCCCTTTCACTATCTCAGCTGTAACTTAATAAGACCCTTTCTTTTCCGACACGCAAGCGCGCATACTTTTACTCTCATAAAACATCCCTCTGCGTGGCTGTTTCGCTCTGAGCTAATTCTGACTGCATTCCAGCCCACTCACATCTGTGGGAAACAGACAAAACAATTTGAAAGATAACTCTGGCCGAGAGCCACCGAGGCTCACACGCACACGCACGCACACGGACTTTGTCGCCTTCGGGGAGTTTTGTCCAGACAGCAGCGTAAACACAACATTGAACCGTGGTTCACGCGTCCACGTGAACGCAGCTCATCCAGGAGGGTTTCAGGGATTCCCTCGGCTGCTGTGACACGCTTTAAACGTGCCTGCGCGCAGCAACGCACGCCAAGACAATAAAAGAGAAGTTCACGGGCAACAATATCCGCCAAAGTCACTTTCCTCCGGATTTTATGATTCCACGCTGTTAGAGGAGAAAACTCGACTTGCTTTTGCCTGATGGATGCGGTCGTGGATTTCTGCGCCCGAACCCCAGCGTGACCGCGGCTGCGCTCCCGTCTGCCTTAATGACTATTGATCACACAGCACTAATGACCCCGACTGGCACTCCAATCCTCTTCACGCACGTGTTCTGTTGTGGAAACGGCTATAAATCTGTAAAAGCAGACACATCCAGCGTGGGTGACTTAAAGCCGTGGGCAGAGGATGGAGCAGGTCATTACTACGATTGAGAGGAAAGCATTGAGAGGAAGAGATTTTCCCCCCGATCCACTGGATTCGCTCGCAGTGGCACTTTACATGATTTATCCTCGCGAATGCCCACTCGTGTAAGTCTGTCCTCGTCCTGGCAGCTACATGACACAGAAAACGAAGCACAAAGAGCAGCTCAGACGCCGCATGACAGTTAAGTTTAACTTTCCACGAGTATAGTAAACACTACATGCCCGTGTTTACATTCACGAGTGCGTGTTTGGACTTCCATCTGACAGCAGATCCGTGGATGTTTCTCGCACACAAACTGTAGGAGGGCAAACACAGGCCGAGCAGGAAACACAGAAGGAGATAAAACCCGAACGGCCACATCGCCAGATGACAAGAACACGCGGTCACGTGACGAACAGGAAGCGTTATAATCATATCACGTCACAGGGCGCTCCATCCATTAAAATGACACCGACGCAGCCTCAGCAGTGCGCCAAGGCCACGCCGTGTCAGCATCTCACAGCACTTCACAGTCACATAAATAGTTTTTTTTGGTTTCCTGTGGGAGATACTGCACCGTAAGTGACTGTTCCTCTCTGGGGTGCAGAATATAAACGGGTATCTTTTGCGTGTTTCCTTGTGCGTGATACTGAGGTCACAACCCAGATGAACCATGTGGCAACTGTGGAAATGCAGGACCGAGATGTCTCATTTGGGGAAATGAAGTTAAGATGTAAACAGAACCGAGCCAAATTCAAACCCGTCTTCACCCAAACACCAGCCTGGCCCGGAGGAGCCATGACGTCATCCCTAGAGTGAGCAGCGTGACGACCCAGACCTGATCAGGAGGACACGTTCAGGAGATGCCCCCGCCCCGACCACATGCATAATTCACCCAAACGGAAGGGCTGGGCTGGGCTGTTTCACCCCCACCCACGCCCCCGTCCTAATCTGTGCTCCTCTTCGTCACAGACCTGATGCTCACTTCCACCTCAGGAGACAAGATGACACGGAGCAACAGAGGAGAAGGAGGGAGGAAGGGCGGGATGAGGTAATCAATGAGCAGGACACAAGCTAGAAGTGCGGCGAGGGCATGAAGGGGAGACGTGAGGACGAGGAGGAGGAGGAGGGAGATTCTCGCCACCTCTAAAACATCCATCATTTCAACCACCAGCAGCTGGCTGCCTCCAGCTCGGACCAGTCTGCACGCTGACACCTCACAGACGGGCCGCAGAACCCCGCAGAAATCTGAAAACACTCCCAAACGCTGCTCAGAGGGAAGTTGAAGCGATAACATCGCCGCTGTCACGGCGCTGCTGCTTGAGTAAACAAGCGGCTCAGGTGATGACACTCTCAGCAAAGGATGTGACATGAGAACACGGCATCACAAAGCAGTCAACACACCCTGTGAACATCTGACCTCCTGCTTCAGCCCTTTCTGAAGACCCCAGCAGCTTCAGGACAACCACACCCCTATCTTTATGCTTTTCCTCCACCTTTCTCCCCCAGTGTCGATCTAAAAACCGGTGACGTTTTGAACTGTGTCATCTCTCCAGAGGCCTGGGACTCACGTTTGCTATCATCTCCGCTACCCACCTGCCCCCCCACCCCACCTCCCACCCCGCTCCTCCTCCTCCTGCTTGCTGGGAGGAAGCGTAAAACACATCGCAGGACGAGCAGCATGCTGTGCTGTTTGTTTTTGCCTTGAGGGGATGGAAAGGGGGATGATGGATGTTGTGAAGAGAGACCAGGAGGTCCTGCTGCTGCTGGGTGTGTTTTGTGTCAGCAAGGTGGGGAAATGCATGCAGCACAGAAAAGGTGGTGGTCCCCTTCACTTCCCCTTCCACTGCTTCCCTCCCTCCCTTACATCCCTCCCATCCTCACCTGGTCCATGATTTCAGCGAGCCTCCTCCTTCCTCCTGCTCCCAGTCATGGCACAAGATCCCCAGCTGCGTCTCCTCTCACTTTTCCGCGTCCTTGTTCGGTATTCCCACCAGAAATCCCGTCCCTCCGTCCGTCCTCACACAGGCGAGGCAGCCAAGCAGCCCACAGCCGCCGCTGCGCCTCTCCACAGAGGCATGCTTCTGTCTCTCCTCGTCTCTCCCAGGGTGACAGTCTGATCCATCTAACTAAACATGCATCTCTTGTCCTTTTTTATCTTCTCCTCCTGCTGCTCTGGGTGGCTGCTGAAGAGGAAATGGGGCATCCGTGGGATCCTCACCTATTTCCTTGATGATTACCATTCAGAGGGGAAGAGACTCCCGCTCTCCGTTCTCGTTCTCGAGCTCTTTCACTCGTTCCCTGTGTAAGTTGGCCCCTTGCCTCGCCTACCCTCCCTCCCTCTCTGTCACCACTTCCCTCCTCTCTTTCCATCTCCCCTCCTCCTTCTCCCCCCCAACCAGAGCTGAAGAGAACCAGAGCGAGCAAATGAGAGGCAAGGCGCAAGGCAGGGAGGAGGGAGGAGGGTTGAGATTGGCTGCCGGGAGACCATGTGACCCCTGGCAGGGGACTGAGGGACCCTCTACCAGCTGTCCAGCTCATGCTTCCCCGCAAACCTCTGTTGCCATTGACAACAGCTGCCGTGCAACGCACCAACCACATATCCCCACACAAAGCCATTGGCTGGCAGGATTTATGGTGCCCGCCTCCTATTGTGTGGAGCGCATGTTGGGACGTGTAGTCCAATCTGCTCCGAGAGCAGAAATCCACGCGTGTCCCTGAGAGGAATGTGTAACCCAGCATTCGCCGTACTACAGAGATACCCGTGCACCAGTTACACCAGACAGAAGCTGATATCACAAACAACAACAAAAAAAACCACCCCAAAACTATGGTATAAATGTATAAAGCGCACACATGAGAGGAGGAAAGACCCCACGGCCCCGGGCATTCTTGATCAGCCAGGAAAAAGACATCCTCTGGCGTTTCCCTCTCGGCCCGTACAGAGGGAAACTCCCACCCCACAACAACAGGAACTCCACAGCTGAAGGCCATGGCTGAGCACAGAGGTAACCCCCCCACCCCTCCCTCCCACTTTTTCTTTATGTCTCCTTTTTTCTTTATCTGCTCTGTCTCCATCCCCACCGCCCCCTCCCTCCCTCCCTCCCCTCCAGCTATTGTGTTATTACATTTAACTCCAGGCTGCTCTGCTCTCTCCAGCTCCCCGTAAACTCCATCCCACATGGCATTCCAGGGAAGGTCGCGGGAGGTTACAGGTGCTGCCGAAGCCAGACTTCACGATCAACTCGCAGAGTTTTGTCGTCAGCTTTTCACATCGTGCAGCGTCAGATTTAAGGAGAAATCCACACAGGGATATTCTTTCAGGGCAATACATCATTTGTCATGTTCGCTACATTCCAGGGGGATATTTTGCGATGAAATGTTGGAATTTATGAGCGTGGTTTTCTCACTTCTTTTTTCCCCCCCAGTTTTACTGCAGTGGCTGATTTCTAATGTTTCCTATAAAGCGACTTTAATTGCTTCACTCAGCCGTGCAAATGAGAAATGTTGCAGAAAGAAAAACATTGGAGATGATGGAGGGAAAAAGCAAAAGGGACATCCCAACTGTGAGAGCCATGATAGTAATGAATGCTTCAGATCTGGGACATTGTTGGACGTCACAATGTGTGCATTTTGTCAGTTTCTCAAACGTTTAAGGAAAGCATAGAAGGTAAATAAACGCTTTGAGAAATGCCAGGAATGCTGCCAGCAGCTATGAAGAAGGCTGACAGCTCCATGGGTGGATTCTTTTCCCTTTTAAAGCAATTATAAACACATAAAAACGTCATATATCGCTGAACATGGTTTAAAAATACGACTCTTGGGGAAACTCAAGGTTTTTGGAGCAAAAAAGAAACAACAAAAGAACACCTGCTCTGCTCTATTGTGATCCAGTGAACGCACAACATAACTATGACATGATCTGATAGGTGGCGGGCAGAAGTGTGAGTGAAGGGTGGGGTGAGGTGGGGTGGGTGGGGGGGGGGCACAATCACACAACAGAAAACTCCTTCTTGCCCCCCATCAATGCATCCCTCTCTTTCTGATTTAGAAATGGACAACCTCTTCTGTGGAGTCAGCTCGCAGCAGTGTCATCTGACCCATTTGGGCTGAAGATGCAGTTTGAAGTTGGATGACCGTGTGTGTGTGTGTGTGTGTGTGTGTGTGTGTGTCTGTGTGTGTGCACTGCTGGAGGGAACAGTGGGTGTATTGTGATGGTCAGAGTGGTAGATTATACTATCAGCAGAGGAATTCTGATTATTTCCCAGAGTTGCTCCGTGTGCACACATGTGGGAGAAACTTAAGCTAAGTGGTTGGAGGAGGTGGGTGGGGTGGGGGTGGGGGCGGAGGGGGACTGACAAATGACTAGTTTGATATTTTGGGAAATATGCTTACTTGTTGAAAGTTGTGTGAGAATGTTGAAATTTCTCTCTTGAGACTTGAGCAACATGTTTAAAGGAAACACGAGCACTGATTATAAAACTATATCGGATTTGTTGAGTCTTTACTCTCGATAATACCATAAAAGATCATGTTATGATGACAGAAAATGGGCCAACATCCCATTTCAGGTTATTTTCAAAGAAGTTAATTATTTTAAAGTAAATATGCAATGATAGAGATCCAAAACGGGGCTGGAAAAGGTACAAAAACAGGCCTCATGTTGATTTAATGACAAAATAAAGAGTAGCGGCTCCACTAAAAACCTTTTATGAGTACTTTATACACATCTGTAACCTCTGCGTACCTGCTGACCTGTTTATGTGAATTGGAACAATCACAAATATTTCTGCTTTATTGAAAAATTTACCATCTCGTGTTTGTGTTGAATTTATATACTTTAATTCAGTCAATTAAGAATTAATTAAAAGGCTGAAAATTGCCTGTTATTAATTATTTCATCTTGCTATATCAAAATAACTTTTTGTATGAGTCAACAAACTGAATGAAAATATGAACAAATATTAAGTGTTTTATCATTTTATCCCTCACTTTATCACCTATAATATTTTTTAAATAAAAGACATTTAAAAGAAAAGATGATGCCACTCATTTATGAATTTATATTATGTGGCTTCACTTCAACTCTGTAAAGGTTACATTTTTCATCAGTTTTGTGTCAAAACACCCGATGTAATCAACTAAATAAGTTTCCTATAACTTGTTTAGATAACATGTAACGTGTGACATGTAGCATGTTATTTTTTTCCCCCTCACAGACCACTGGAAATCATTATTTCCTTCAAAAGACATTTGTAGCAAGAATAAAATAACATGTTTGCAGATTACCTATGAATATTTCAAATGAAACAGACCATCCCAACTTCATTTATAAAGCACTTTAAAAACAACCACAGCTGAAACAAAGTGCTGTACATAACTGAGAGCTAAGAACTAAAACATAAAATATTTATCAAATATTATCAGTGAGATGAACTCTTTCATGGTGAACAGACATGTCTTATTGAAAAGTGTGAAGGACTTAGTCAAAGTAAACTGTCATTCACACCACAAGTTTGGACATATTAAAGGAAATTTAGCAATGTGATTTCATAGGTAAGAAAATGAAATATCAGAAGAACAAAAGAGCAAAAGGACCTAAAGGGCTATACATTTACTCTGATTCATTTTAGGTGATTTCTATTCGACTAAAGTGGAAAAGGGTGTTATTAAAGTATAATAGTTTATCAAAATAAACTGCAGACAAGCGGAGACAAAGTGTCTCTCCCTTATGCAGTTTTAAAAGATTAAACAGAATTAACCTTCATCAACTAAGACTGAAAACTTGAAATGTGTCTGGTGTCACCCCACCTCTGCTGGGTGGTGGGTCCAGTAGTCCCAGTTCCGTCTCTACAGGCGATTATGGTTCAACAGCGCCACCTGCAGGACGACAGGTCACCTAAACTCCTGATCACAGCTGAATGCACTTCCTGGAACATATTTAATCTTTAGTTGTCAAATTTCAAAGACTTTTGCATTAAACAAACAAACAAACAAACAAAAAAGAACAATCTGAGCTTCGGCAGGAGAAAAATGCACTTCTCTTACTCCACGCATGAAATTGATAAGACAACTAGAATTACTGTAATCATCTTTATTTACTTGATAAATCATTTCAAAAACATTTCAGCAAATTCCTGTTGCACATGTAAACATACTGTCAATAAAATGAATAATATAAAGAAGGTTTGGTGTTGGAGCTGAGAAGCACATGTGGATTTCTGAACCACCAATTCATGCGTTTTATGTCAAATATAACCGGAACAAAACAGTAGAATCTGCAAGTTATAATACATCTGGACCACGGTCAGGTTACAAAAAATAACACTGAGTTCTTGTGCTAACATGATACCTTTTAACCTGGTAGACAAAGTCGGGAGAACATATCAATGACAAGGGGAGGGAAAATCTCCAAGAGCTTATTACACTTGGAATAATGTCAAACTGACAATTGCACATCAAAACAGTGTCATTTAAAAAAAAGAAAAAAAAAAGGAAAATTCTGGACTTTTAGTTCAAAACCACTCTTCATCCACACACATAGGTATGCTGCACTCGTGCAGACGGTGATAAGGCTTCTGCTCATAAGAGAAACAAGGGTAGACAGCTCAAAATATCAGATTGGTTGCAGAAGAGTAGATGTTGGCATTTATGGGGATTTAATAAACCAAGCGGATGAAGGAGAGGTGGAAATGATGACAGGTGAGAAGGTGAAGGAAGTTGGTTTCCATGTGCTTTCCTCTGGGCTCTTCACGTCCCACCTGAGAGCTGGAAGGGGGAAGCATCCTGGCCTGTGGTTCTTCAATCTGGAACAGAAGAAGCATTTATTAAAAAGAAAAAAAGACATAATCAGATTGACGCAGAAAACAAAAACGGGCCCTTACTGTACAGCGCCTATCACACGGTCTTTGACAAGAAAACATCACTTGTACCATCATGCGTTATTATTGATTTGCAATGCACGCAAAATACCAGGTTTATTATTACAAACAGCCTTACCCATGTCCATCATGGAAGCTGTGGATGCAAGAGAGTTACAACACGCATCCTCTGTGCACCGAGGAGCCAGACGCCTCGACATCACAGCATGTAGATGATGTAGGAGAGAAAGACGAGGCCCATGATGGCGAAAAACATCAGCACCAGTATGTCCACCATGATGGAAGCGCTTACGGGGACGGGAAGGTGCAGATGCGAGGACGAAACGCAGCACAAACAGGAGCTTCGCCGCTTGTGCGAGAGATCGGACGAGATCGGACAACATCGGAAAGGTTCGGGGGGAGTTCAGCTCCAGGCCACGCCCATTGGCTCCAAAACAGGAAATGAAGGCGAAAATAAAATATTTTTATGACGCTATTAAAGTGTAAAACTTGAAACGACAAAACGTCTGAAGCACAAAGGAGTATTGCTGATAAAAGCAATATTCTTTTAACAGAAACGAGAACGATGACCTTAGTGGCCCAATTTTAGATAGCAATAGCCAGTATGGTTTATCCCTTTACATCAGTCCCAGTACCCTAAAAACCTTAGACAAATGAAAAAAGAAAGAAATGAAAATAAGACAAACCTGTACTAGAGTGACAGAAAGAAAGAAATGGGCTGTAGGCTTCGAACCAGCGGATGATTCAAAGCACATCTGCAAAACACATGGAGTGGTGTAATGACACAAAACCTTGATGTGACAGAAACAGCTGGAATTTTCTTCCTGGAGCACAAAACGAAAAATATCTGATCAGATTCAGATAAACTCTGGAAAAACCGACTGAGTAGCATTTCACAGAGACATTGGACCATAATCCAACAAATACTGCAAAAACAACCAGGGTAATGTTGAAGGTAAACAAGTAAATTCTGCAGCACATTAGTACTTTACTGGATTTTATTTATTTATAAAAAACTAAGAAAGACCAACATACAAATTAAAGATTTAATAAGGTCCTAGTAAAAGCCCACTGAGCAGAGATTTTACTTCAGTGCTGTCCACAGGGTTGAGTCATTTTTAATACATTTAGAAACAGATGTGTATTTTGATAGACATTTACAACACTTTAAAGAAAGATAACCCAACTCACTGAAATAATTTGAAACTGAAAATAGTAATAACTATTTACTCAGAGTCAACTCATGAAAACCAGTCATTGCCTTTGAACTGTTCAAATAAATCATTTTATAAAACAAATCAAGGAAACATAGAAAAGACTGAAAATAAGCTGATGCCAAGCATCACAAAAGTCTTCAATCTTGCTCATCTGACTACTTAAAGGGTTTAAAATCATCACTTTGCTGTTTGGTATCACTACACTGAACATGGACCAAGACGTTCTGGAGATAAAAGTCCTTAAAGCTTGATCTCAGTTGAAGGCCACAAGTCCTCCAACAGGACAAATCTGACAACTAAAAACTCCCAAAAATATTGTTTTTAACCAAACTGGACTATCCTGATGTGTGAGCACTGATCTAAAACCTCTCGAACATCTGAAACACGCAGCCTAGAGAAGAAACGCTTCAAACCTGAGACACCTGGAGTGGGTTGATCATGAGTGGACCAGCACACCTGTCGACAGGTGCACAAGTCTCATTCAGGGTTACACAAATCACTTGATCGTAGCGATGGCATCAAAAACGTCATTGAGTGTACTCATTAGTATAAAATCCAGTTTCATTACTTCTTTATGTTTAACCACATATCAAAAAAAAAAAATCAATGTTTGACTTTAATTATAAATTTATTGACTAAAATATTTTTGAGTTTTAACTTATTTCTGACTATTGCAGGTTTTTCCTTCTTTTAGGATATAAACAAATTTGACCACATGTGCAGGTTTTTTGTGTTAAAAGAGCTAAGCTCTTGCTTTAATAAGCATCATTAAAGCTATGCACTTTTAAGCTTAATGAATATTAAAATGTGAATCTACTGCTGACATATGCTTTAAATTTAAGAAAAAAAGGCCCAGCTCTCAAAGTAGATAGAGTATTTGTGCTTACTACTTTAAAAATAGCGAGTTATACCCAGAAACTAAATCGTGTCCCTCCTGCAGTTTTACCAGAGTTATGAAAAAAGAAAAACATGTGAAACGCAGTCTGAGAAAAAAATGACACTTTATTGAATCTGCAGAATCATAAGTACAATTTGAAGTGCTGTAACAGGGCAACAGGAAATGATATCAGGTCCTTAATCCGAGTATGTATTCTGAGTGTTGAATACACGTGTATGACAATATGAATATGATATCTTTATTTTTTTTTATTTAAAAAAATAACCAAAAAAATATAAAAAAAACCCAAAACAATTTAAGATGGAATGCACAAAACTGGTCTGAATGCTAAACCTGCAATAGTGCATATATGATTTCACTCTGCAAAGTCTACAGTAAATAACCAGTATGATAGAAGCAGGGAATGATTGGTCAGAAGCGCAGGGAGCCTACGATGAAGGCTGAAGGAGAGAGGGACTGCAGCGGGTGGGGGGTGGGCAGGACACTAGATGGAAACTGGAGGGAAAAGGGGGTTATGATGCAATGTTACAGTTCAGTCGTGATGCCAGAGCAGAGGAGCGACATTTGGCGCAAAGAGGTCAACTCCAGACTAATATCCAGGTCAGACAAACAACAAACCCTGCCTCGCACGTGGGGGGTTGAGAGCATTTGCCCTCCATCGCCCCCCCCAGCCTCCTCGGCACACTTAAGTCAATCTTCACACGGTTTACAAATCCATCCTGAGCTCCACTTAAACAGCGCTGGCCTTCTCGGACCATTTTTCTTCTCATCAAAGCCGGAAAAAAAAAAAAAAAAAATCAACAACCCTCGAGGTAAAAGAAAGGTGACTCGGAGGCGGTCGGCAGAGCAGCTTTGTTAAATTAAATCCGAGCAATCATCGCAAGTGTAGAATCATTTCACTCTTAGCCAAATCACTAACTATTCAGTTTAGTCAAAAAGAAACACATCCATGAGCTTCGAACACGCTTCCCAATCTACAACCTAGTTTTCTTACTTAAATTACGCTTCTGTCAAAGAACCGCTAAGACAAAACACAGGTGCCGTTCTGCTCAGTGTGAGTGGCAGCTCAGAAACCAGCTTGAGATGTGAGTTTTTTCCTGATTCGGTGCTCAGTTTTTAATCAGAAATGTTGCAATTCATCACAGAGTTAAAAAGTTTTTTTATAAGAGTGGCCAACAACGGACGAGTTGCACCAAACTGCACTTTTCCATGATTCAGCTTTAAAAGAAAATGACATCACTTCCTCACCTTCACAAAAAGATGTGAACCTTTCACTTTCACCTGCAGGTAAGCCCCCTCCTAGAGCACCATGACCTGTAGAAACCTTCTCTCCAACCTACACCTTCGATGAATGCACACTTATACAATGTGACTTGGCTACACGGCAGGAGCATCGTTTCATATCGTGAAGCTGAACCTTTCTGACCCCCCGCACCCTCTTGCACCACTGAAAACTGCCCCGCTTTGATTGATGTCTGAGACGGTGCATCACGGGAAAAATGAGGAGAGGTGTGTGTTGGTCAGGGGCCGGCGAGGTTATTTACATCATACAGGAGTTGACCGATATCGCTGTGGTTTAGCGTCTCCAGAGGGAAAACTTTATGAACCAGCCGTCGCCAGATCACCGGCCGAATGCTGCTCGTGTAGGTCTGTGGAGATTTACAGACTAATTTACAAGCCCAACATCAAAAGTAGCCGACGACGTTCACCTGCCAAGATGGACCACCGAAGAAACCAGTCAACACAACAGAGCATCTTTAAACACTATTCTGTAACATTAATGTCTCTGAAGCTGCAGAATAAACAGAAAAGAGATCCACTGATTCGAAGCAGGCTTGAACAGGCGCTTTTAACGCTGTTTTGACCTCAAACTGCAAGCTGGTTAATCCCTTAATTGATCCGTCACCGTGACTGCATGGTTTTTACATAAATTCTGCTTTCTTGGTCCTGAAAATAGATTTCATTGCTTTATTTAAGTAATACACTGACAATTTTTTTTTCTTTTCGTTGTTCAAAATAATCATCTTATAATAACAAGGAAAGTAAAGAAAGAACAGCATGAGATAAACAACATTTACCACAGCAACAATTCAACATTTTTTCTCACATTAAAAGGAAAAAAAAAAGACTGGAATGTTCTGTCACAAATACAGGGGAATGGATTTAAAATAAGACTCACAATTAAGACTTGTGCTTGGCCTTCTCTTTCGTAACCAAGTTTTTTCCGTCACTTTTTTTCTTTTTAAGGGGAAGAACTTTATCGGGTCCGCTCTCCCTTTTTCCTAAAAGCTTAATCTAGACCTCATATCTGTGTGATTCTCTCCGGACCGAAGGCATTCAGGCTGCAAAAACATAAATATGGGTGAATACAGAGAACAAGCACACGGACTGCAGCGGTGTCATCAGTGTGGCTCCAGGGGATAGACTGATCATGTTCCTAACTTGTCCCTGATCCCTCCTGTATCCAAGAGGCCTGGATGAGGCAATGACAGGAGGTGCTCTTCAGTTAGGCTACAATTCCAGTTTCACAACAATACCCACAATGCAGTGCTGAACACGAGGGTGCCTACTTGTGCAGACAATTGTGAGATGAGTCTCCATTGATAAATATATTTTAAAAAAGAAAAAAAAAAAAAAAGATCTTTTCCAACTGAAAAGTAGTTGATTGATGCAACAGAGCTGGGTTAAAGGAATGTACATGATTTAAAAAAAAAAAAAAAAAAGATTCAAACTTGTGTTTGACTGAGATTCAACACTGTTTCCAGTCTGGCCAAGATCAAGATGCAAAATTAAAGAAAGAAACAGAACAGTGTCTGCAATTTACTTCCGGGGATTCTTGTTGGTTTTTTCCTTCTTTATTTCTGCATGATGACGCAACATGTTTATTAAGTGCTGTCGCTCAGGTAGAGCTGAGCGACAGCATGACCCTGAATTACTGTTATGAGCTGCAAGTTTCATTGTTTTTTTTGTTTTTTTAAGACCTTTAGTTTCCAATTACATGAGAGTGGAGCCAGGATGGCTGACAGACGGAAGAAACGGAGACGACGACACTGATGGATGTACGGTGAAGCAGACAAGACAGATGAAGACAGAGGATGTGGTTGGTGAACAGTGAGAGCAGAGCGGGGATGCAGAGGGGACAGGATCCGGGGTCTCATAGGACAGATCAGGGGGAAAAAAAAGAGAAAAATTAAGAGAAGCGGCGTTAAGATGAGATGGCACTGGGCTTTTCTTTTCCTCCTTTCCCTCCCTTTCTCTCTAACTCCTCCATCTTTTCCTTCCCACCAGCTCAGATGGCCTCCACGTAGTTGGCAGGCAGCATGCCCTGCTGGCCGGTGCGCTCCACGCGCCCGTACATCCAGCCCTCGTCAATCTGCTGCACGTCTACGATCACGTCTCCGTCCACGAAGGACACCTCGTCCTCATCAGCAGCAGAGTAGTCGTACACGGCCCTGTATCGCTTCTGCGGACAGACGGGAGTGCGGTTTAGTATTTCCCAAAAGCTCCATTATCAGAAGTGAGCAGATCAGCTACAGGTCAGACTCCTAAAAACTTGGGTTTTGATCACAGTTTTGCAAATCCCGTCAACAAACCAACAATGGCGATAAAAGGCATCTGAAAAGCTCACTTACTTCCTGTTTACGAAGCTACTATTAACAATACAACGTTCCTGGTGATATACAAAATTTATTGTGTTTCACCTAATGTCAATATCTAACTATTTTTTACATAATTAGTTCAAGCAGAGCTACATTTTTCAGCACTTACCCCAGCACTTGCAGGTGGAGCAGCAGCTGCCTGGCGCACTGGTTCAGGAGTAGGATCATAGTGGTAGTTCTGGGAGGCTGCAGGCTGCTGGTAAGCTCCTGATAAAGAGAGGGGGAGGGAGGGAGGGAGCAGTTAATGGGCTGAAAACAGTTTCTTGTAAGTCAGATTGGAGACATGGGACTTACTGCCAACGATAAAAGGACTTTAATGCAGAGGCATTAAACCATAAACCAGCCGTATTTAATTTTAGGCACATACACCTAATTCCTGATGTATTCATGCCCGTCTGTATGTTGACTCATAATTGAGGCCTTTTCAGAGAGGAGACAAGTGATGCAACTGACTTTATAAATTTGTTCAAGCTGCAGCGTTCAGTCATTTAGATCCTGGTCATTTTCCTGACATCTGAGTTTAGGAGAGAGTCGAGGTCCAAATGTCATCGCCTATTTGCCACATGCACAAGACTGACGAGACACATTCATATAGACACAGTTTTCTAAGTGAAAAAGTCAAATATTAAAAAGAATAATTCATGTTGGCATTCTGTGTAAAACAACAGTGTTGGATGGAACCCAGTCGTACTGATTCTGTGAAACAAAAACAAAAATGGCCACGATCAAGGATGCTGCATTAAGTCAGGACAGTCATGAGTGTGAGTAGCTGATGAAGCAGAAGATGCAGAAGATGAAGCTGCAGCTCAAACGCCTTTCTCAGACACCGTCAACAAAAGAACAGAGGAGCTAATTATTATTAATAAAACCATGACAAGTTATGTTTTGACAACGCTGTATTCGTTTTATTTCATAAACCGATCTGTTGGATATCTCTGAAAAGTTAATCATCTGACAAGTTTTGAACTTGTGCTGTGTTCAAAGTGATGCATATGTTATTTGCGCTCATTTTTAAAAGACTGATATTATGAAATGTCACAAAGCACCATGGGAGCCTTTAAAGCTTCTGGGTCTGACATTGAGCAAAGAATTGTCTGACATGAGTAATAACAGATATTAAATAATCGCAGCCACAATTGTGAAATAACATGATTTGTGCAGCAATGCAGTCACTGACAGCCGAGGAGACGGGTGGAGGTGAACATGCTACAACCAAATCCTTGAAGGGTGTGACCATGCTCATACAGACATGTGCCTGTAAGGGAATCCAGTACAGACAAGAGGAGAAGCTTGGAGCTCTCCTATCAGCTTATTTCCTTCTGATTTAACACAGACGCTTTCTGTCTTTCATCAGCGGTACTGTCCAGTCAACCAGCTGGTCAGTAAACTGGTTAAATACCTTGGTTGGGGTTGCCTGGCTGATGTGGAGCATCTCCTCCCATCTTCCTCTTCTCAAACTCCTCATGGTACTTAATCTGAAGAAGAAGAAGAAAAAAAGAAATTCAAAAACATTAAAGATGAAGCGCAAACCTCATGTTAAAATCTGCACATGGAATTTTCTTTTCGGGAAATGAGCATTTTGTGCAGTTCCTTTTCTGCCCACCAGGGGTCTCCCACTGGCTTCCCCGGATCCTTGCGTTTGCGCTGATAGGTGGGGTGGGTTATGTGCAGCCGAGGCCCAGGAAGTAGCCTGATGCTGAGAGGAAATGACATCTCAGCAGCGGGAAGTATTGTGAGCTCCGCGTATCATAGCAACACAAGAGGAGGAGGGGGGGAACAGACAGGTGAAGAAAAAAAAAGAAAAAAGAAAAAGGAACTCGGCAAAAGCTTCAGCATTCACACTGAAAATGAGTCAGCAAGATTCAACAGGAAATGAAAAAGAAAGGAGCAGCAATTACAAAAAAAATAAAAAATCAATTGTAACAGAACATATTCAACAGTTTTCTGAGACTTTTTTTTAAAATCTCTAAGTCTGTTACTCAAAGGTAGACTTCATCAACCCCAGCAGGCACAAAGACAGCCTCAGTGTTACATCAAACGGGCCACGCTAATGAAACTGAAACTGAGTGACTGCTCTATGACTGCGTTAAATAGCCTACCACCCCCCCGCCCTTTACCCGGCTGATAACAGAACCACTCACAGTGGCTCGGTCAAGATTTACTATCCTCATTCTGTCCCCACTTCCGCCCAGGCTCAAAGAGCCCACTGTGCCGGAGCAGTTAGTGGGGAGCGTGTTCACAGACGGGGTGGGATGACTGAGTGTTTGTGAAAGGACGGCCAATCGAGTGACTGAGAGAACATGGCTGTTCTCAAGTGCAATATGCTAAGTGAGAGCGTGTAAGGAAGATTATTTTAGTTTGTTTTGAGGGAACGTGTTGAGCAGATGGTGTGTTTGGAGCTACAGGAAGTGCCCTGGTTACTGCTGAACTGAACCCTTCAGAAACTTCGCACTCGTTGCTAAATGAGAAGCAGGTTGGGAAAAAAAAAAAAAAAAAAAAAGAGAGAAAACATCACAAGAATGGCAGAGTGGAAAAGTCCCGACTTGTTTACTTCTCACCATCCAGAGAAGAAAACAAAATAAGATAAAAATGAACATTTGTTTGCACTGGTTTTCTAATGATCGGCTGTGAATGACGCCCCAACTGCACCCAGATCCCTTGTTTATCAGTTGTAGCATTCAAGTCTGAGCCTACCCCACTCTAGCGCCCTCCTAAGATGTGGTTTGCGTGTGCATCCATAAATAAATACATGAAATGTATGTTTCTATCTCCGCCTTAAACATTTCATTGATCTAAGACATGCAAGATGTCTCGTAGCATGAAAGCAGTAATTATCCATCACCCACCACACTAATTATGCCATTAGAGAGGCCGGTGCAGAGCTGCCTATGTATAATAACAAGCTCTGTGTGTCTCACAAAGAAAAAAAAAAAAAAAAAAAAAAAAAGGCCGTCAGTGCCGAATTAAAGAGACTGGGGACACAAGAAGGTGTAGATTTCTATTAAGTGACTGAAACTGAGCTCTGAGTATCAAATAACCAAATATCCAAACAGGCATGACCTGACTAAGGCTGAGTTTAGAGCCTGTGGGTGAACCGGTGTACGTTTTCAAACTGACATGGTTTCTAAACATAAGTTGCTCCGGCTGAGAGGAATCACTTAGAGTAACGGGTGTAATCTTCTTACTCATGGTGGTCAAAGCTAAAACCTGGACAATTTCACACACTGTCGCCTGCCATAGGCTTTTATTTTATTTGAAAATAATAACCTTTGACTGGTTAAAAAAAAAAAAAAAAAAAAAGAGAGGTAAAGAAGGAAACTGAAGTCAGGGATGTACACAAAGAACTTGTACCAAAGAGAGGAGCTGTATCTATGCCTCGGAGATTAATTGAGATATAAAATATCCAAAACGTGGGTTTTCTGAAGCAGTGTTGTTGCTGCGGGTGGGAACATGAGCAGTTTCCTTCTCCACCTCAGCAGATGCCATGCGCTGGAATATCAGGACTGCACGCAACTTCGTCGGCGGGACTCGGTGCCGTTGTCGTGAGCGAGCAGAAGTGGCCTGATCAAATCAAAAGGTCAGACCTCCACCGAGGAGGCATGCTGCCGGGGCGCCGCGTATGATAAGGAAAGGAAAGGAAGCGATGTCAGTAAAGCCGTGACATTTCACTAATGCCACGACACGGTCCTGCTGCAAACCACTGAGAAAAAAAAAAACAAAAAACGAGGGCTTTAGAGAGCTGATATAGACGGTGGATTTGAGGTGCTTTTTGCAGAATATTTCAGCCGAACTGCTGCGTCGGGACTGTGTGAAAGATGCAGAACCGAGCTGGAAGTACAGCTGTGCTCAGCTGAGTATTTTTCCATCCCAACAGACCTTTGCTCCGGTTGAACCTGTGCTCCAGTTCACTGATGCAACACGATGCTCGGCGTTAGCGGTGCACTTCAATGAAGACCCGGAGTTGAACTTTACACAGGTCATATTTTCGAGATGACTACACCAGAGAACTAAAAAGGCTGTGTGAGAAGCCCATGAACCTTTGGGCTCTGCACCGGGAAGGGGGGGGACGGGTGGCTCCGACCACAGACAGTTAAGAGTTAAAGAAATCAACACACGGATCAAAGTGATTAGTAAAAACCTTGAGACTTACATTGCTGATTTGGTCCTGCGTTTTCTTAATTCTCTGCATCTCTGGCGTGTCTGCAACCACGCTGAAACCTTTTCCTTTATTCTTCTCAAAATCCTCCCTGTAGAGAACCTGCGCAACAGAGTGAGATTAGAGACACACCGGAGGTCAAAATATATAGATACACCAACAAGTGAAATCACATGCCAGGTAAATTGCCATCTATAGATGTTTTGACCTAAATTCTTTAAACATAAAAAATTCACATCAAAAACTGAAGAGTATTAATCTTCACGGGTCTGTGTCTAAACTATAAACGCTGAACTACAAGTGCTTCTTGTATACCAGTCCTGGGTTTTTACTGAGGTCATAAAATATTCCTATAAAAGCAGGAAAATGTAATAAAGCCAACATTAAAACCAGTTTTACACTATTAGATGAGCTTAAAAAAAAAAAAAAGAAAAAGCCCAAATGCCAACTCTGTTGAGAGAAATGCTGGAGATGCTTTTATTTTCTTAAAGTGATGACTTCTGGGACATTTTTGGTCATATTTGGTGAAATCCTAACACATCACAAACAACAAATATGACTAAGTTTGACTCATTTTGTCTAAAAAGCAGCAATTTGATGACAGAACAATAAACTTGATTGTGCATAACTTACACACCTAAACCAGTGAAGTTGTGCCTCTTTAATATTTTAATGTAACTAAGCTGTGTGTATTTTTATGTGTGCAAACAAAGTTAGGTGGGCCTTGGATATGCTGCTTAGTATTTCATGGTGACGTTAACTTCCTGTTTGCTCAGGAGCGAAGGCCTTGCATACAGGACGTGGTAGCAACCATATATGGTCAAATGAGAGGTGGTGAGTGGCAAACTGTGTGTGTGTGTGTGTGTGTGTGTGTGTGTGTGTGTGTGTTTAGCCTTTCTACCCTATTCTGAGTCTGAGGGCAGAGGAGGAAATGTCCAGCCCAAACAACAACATACGAGAATCAGAAATTAAAAATGAGGAGCTCTCCTTCATTTCTACCCTGCAGCTGATCTCTAGCACTCACACCCACAACAACAGCTTTACAAACCTGAAACAGGAAAGGTAAGAGTTATTTTTTAACTAAAGAGGCGGCAACACATCCTGCCTCTTCTCCATCTGATCTTGACATTTCAATTCCACGTCCCCACACCAAAGCCTTGTTCCTGCCTCCGTGGCGACTGCACCAGTTTTCTGCACTGGCCCAGGAAACAAAGTTCAATCCCAGCATCCTCTCCTCCAGACATAAATAACGTCTGACCCCGCTCGACCCCGCTTAGTGCTGACCAATCCTCCTCTCATCTCCTGACGCCTCATGATGAGGTGTGACTGGGATCCACAGCTAATGTGTACAAGCGATGCACTCTGATAAGCCCATACCCATCACCCATGGTGGGACACCCACTGAGAAAGAAAACTATAGTTGGTTCTCATTCTGTGGAAAAAGTCAGCCCACAAGTGTAAGTCATGAAGATAAATGTGGCTTCAACTCATCTTTGCCCTTCGTTCTGGCTCCACTCAGTCAACAAATGACGCTCCCTCTCGTTTCATTTCTCGAGCTCATCTCTTTTGTCCTTTGAGGTCTCTGCCACATCTTCTTCTCGACCAATCAGGCTACCCCTTTCTTACTTCACCCACAATCCTTCCTCCTAAAGCTCCTTTCTCATTCATTCATATTTTACTGCTCAACAGAAACAGTCAGTCATCCCATGGAGCTCAAGCTGCTGCTTCTTATGATTTTCCACTCTCCCTCTATTTGCATTCCTCTCGCTTTCCCTCTCTTGGGATTTCACTTATCTCTTACTCATTCACCCAGCACTTCTCTCTCTCTTTCTCTGTGTATTGGTGCCTTCCTGTCTCATCTTTTTTCCACCCCCCCTTCTTCCATGTTCGCTTCATTGCTTTCCCTCTCCTCCTCCTCGATTCGCCCTCTCCAGTTTCTTTATTTCCCGCTTTCTGTGTCCCGTTTCTGTTTTCCCCGCAAAGTCTTGTAATGAGGTGTGACAAACCTCTAACCTGCTGCCATGGCAATAGGTTCCTGTAGCAACGCAGCGCCGCTGATGGCGGCGGTGAGAGGTTACAGTTCTCTGTAAAAGGGCTTTCAACTTTGTTATGGCAACAGACGGGGACTTTTAAAATATGTAGGGCACAAAAACGCCAAAATATGATTTCATCAATGACACACACGATTCAGTATCTGAAGCTGAATTTACCTTTGACAGAAAAAAAAATAAACAGGTTTCCTAAAAACAACATTAATAAAAAAAAAAGAAACTGTGTGTTCTGAAAACTGAAAGTAACATTTTTCACAATTTTTATTTTACAAGTGCACTTCAGTTGCATAATTTAGAGATGCTGCAAACAATTTTTTTTTCACTGAAATTAATAAAGATAACGGGCTCTTTTATTAACAATCATGTGTCACCGTGGCACAGAAACACATGTATTGTCTTGCCACTGAGTGACCAAAACAAATCATAAATCATTATAATAATGAGCATCTTTTCATGGAGGGGGGAGGCTGTTTAGATGTGCAAGTAGAAAAACACCATCTGTCCCTCGATCCCCCTCCCTATATGTCCGCTGCCCTCTCTCACATGTACGCGCCCTCTCATCGGTGGTGTTTGCCAGAGAAATTTGTAAATGATGAGTGTTTTGATGAGTCCTGCATCTTCTCTGCACAGCACCCTCTCCTCTCCATGTCTATGTTATTAAAGCGGTACCTTTAGTTTTGTATAATTACAAAAACCTGGAAATAAAAACTCAAGTTGAATTTTGCGCAGTTTGTGTTTCAAATGATCACATTTTTAGCCAAGTTCACTGAAAATGAGAGTACACAACCGCACATGATTGAGAGGTGAAACATCAAGTGACAGCCGAAAGGCTACCACTTCATGATCTTATTCATCAAGCGTCAAAAAGGGGTTTCCGCCATAACCGGACATCGGTTTGTCATTCTTTATTTAACTAAGGCCAGCCAAAGTGGAAAATGATTGTTACGCGTCTGAAGGCGAGCACTAACCACCCCCACTGTCTATTAGGATCTTTATGAAGCAATAACGCATGACCCAGTTCAGAAGGATATTTCTGTCATTGAGGGGTTTTTTTCTCTTAAAACTTGGTACATATTTGGGTCTTCATAATTTTAGCTCCAGCAGGAAGAGCTGTAGTAGTGATCTTTGTGGTTCCAAATGAGATTTCAGCCATATTTGCACATCAGAGTGGAATAAACAGAAGACCTCAGAATTCGCTCTTATTTCAGAGGTCATCTGTGCTCTTAATCTCATGCAAATCTGCCATGCCTATAATTTGGGAATTAAGAATCCCAAGGCAAATTAAATGCAATATTTTGTTCAATAAATGGCCTCCTTTCTTCCCCACCCACATCTCCACAACTGTCATCTGCTTCTTTAACATTTAAGACTTGTGGAGGCTTCTAATTACAGACTATAGCTTGAACAGTATTTATAGCCATTCACAGAAAGTGCAAGAAAAAATTCATTGAAGAGAAATTTTTAAAAATCATGAGTTGGATTACATGTATGGAAGCATGTGGTAAAAAGGCAATTTGCTCTATTTGACAGTCTCAGCAGGTGTGTGGAAGGCTAATACTAGCATGGGGTTTATATCTAGAAATAAATACACTACACCTCATTTTCCTGTACACAAATCCCTTTATATATGTGTGTGTGTGTGTGTGTGTATATATATATATATATATATACACACACATATATATATACACACATATATATATATATATATATATATATATATATATATATATATATATATATATATA
>JAOWBL010000023.1:3177040-3193339 GCA_028564865.1 Zenarchopterus dispar
TGTGTATATATATATATATATATATATACACACACACACACATATATATAGATATGACAACGGAAAGAAAAAGTAGTGAAAGACTTCGCTTATTTGTGTATGCTGCACAAAAAAAAAACGCATGACATTTACAGATAATATTACACATGCTGCAGGGAATCATACGGCAAAATACAAATGAAGCTAAACAAGTAGTATGCAACTATTAGTCAAACTGGACACGAAAGCAAAAATGCAAATGAGGAGATAAAAGAGGCATATAAGCAGTAGTGGGACAGCGTCACTGTAAACATGATATGGCATAAAAACCATTGAATTTGCTGGGATATAATCTGAAGTTTGCTGTCATAAGCAAGACTCAGACTCTGTTAATTTATCACTTTACTGAAGAAATTGTGCAATAGCCTTTTTCCTTTTGGGTAAACACTGTTTGGAAAACGCCGTCACTCCATGCTCATCGCCTTCCCAACCAGAAGTTTTGCTCATGTGTCTGTTGGGAATCAATTCTATGCTCGACTTCTCTGGCTCAAAGCCATGAGAAAGTTCAAACACAATGAGACTGATAAGATTTATTGAAAGTGGGCTGACAGGCAGTTTTTGCTCCAAGACTGATAATTAGAGCTGAGCTTTTTCAAACCGAGTACGTCTATTTATTGACTCGTTTGTTGAAAGAGTTCGACTGTGTTTCACAGCTGGAGTTTGATTAACAAATGATACCTGGCTCTGCATCTTGCTCTGCTGTTTCAGGCGGAGATTCTCTGGAGTGTCAGCCACACAGGTGAAGTTTGTCTTGGGATAGTGTCTGGAAAATAAGCACAGTAATAGCAAACAGTCATATGCCAGTTTTAACTCAAGACTCTCACTGTGGTGCACAAGTGTTTAAGAGGAAACGAGAAAAAACAAAACAGCATAAAACTAATGAAAGAGTGGGCAGTCTGGGGCACCACTGTGGAGGAATTTCACATTCAAGGTGGTCCTGATGTCGAGTCAGGAGACTCAGTAGATAAAAAGCAGGACACATAATGCTCTGTCAGGGAGCGGTCTGGAAAAAGGGGAGTGTGAGCAGGAGCTGTGTGGGAGATACGAGAGCCTCAAGGTTGAAGAGCTTGGAGGTGAACCAAAGCAGGTGTGCAAAAAGCTCTCCGATCTTACAAAACAAATGCATGAACTCTGTTGCTTGTAGGAACAGTGTTATGTGCATGAGAGGAAGAGGGGCAGCATGCCGCTGACAGCAGAGGGCTCACAGATAGGGTAAGTGTGAATGATGTCAGCCCCTTTCAGCAGAAGGCAACACGGTGACGTCTTTTTCTGAATAAATTCTGGAAACATTTTTTTTAATGACGATCTCAGATGCGTTACCGCCCAACTTTCTATCTGAAGCAAATATAAACACGGTTGAAAAAGCGTAAACATGCAGCTTCTATGCAGACATGCAGCTCGCCAAGCCTGCCACCACAGACTTTTTTATTGATTGCCTAAACTATCAGCTGCCTCGTAATTAGTGGTTAGTATGTGTGGCACAAGTCTGTTTTTTTATACACTGGAGGCTTCTGAGCGAAAGCCGCCTCAAGTCCGTGAGCAACGGTGCCTGCCAATTCAGTGAGGTCCTTAAGCCATTAAAGACACAAGTCCTGAGGGAGACGAAGAGCCTAACAGCATCTCAAACTGCTCATACGGATTGCAATTCCCAGAGTGCCTCAGGGTGCCGACTGTCCTCAAAAATCTTCAAGTGTATCAATGCCTTTTGGTAACCCACTTAGGCAATGTGTTTACCGTTTCCTTGACAACATGGTCAACAAACTTAATGAGCATTTCTACTGATGTGATTAAAGGATGCAATTGAAAAAAAAAATGATAGGGGTTGATGAATTGTGCATAAAAAAAAAACAACACAAAAAACATGAACTACTTCGAGAAAAACCTTAAAGCGGGAAATGGAAAACCAGTTTCATTCTGAGAAAAGTCGAGGTTTTAAGTTCTCTAAAATAACACCAACTTAAACATTTGATCTTCCGCTGTGTCCATCTATAAAGTCTGGGGCTGTTTTGCCATTTTACAACTGAGCATACTCATTTAACTGAAACAGCTACCGAGTACACGTCTCCAACATTCAGATTTAGTGGTTTGCCGAGTTCGCAGATCAGGTTGGACAAGCAAATCAAACAATGCAAATGAAAGTACAACCTTATTGTTGAAAGATATCATATTACAGGTGCAAAAGACATTTTCCTAAGTGGACACACCAGTTTTTAAGTATGTTAAACATATAAAAAGTGATACTTTCATGACTATCAGTCACTTATTCAAGTACGTCGGTCATTAACTGTATACTCGTGTAGAGACATGAGGATCCAGCTTTTAAAAGCATAAAGACCTTTTTATATTGAATATGGACAAATTTGGAAGATTATAGTTGCATCTGATAAATGGATGAACATTTCTCCACAGCAGGCAGCTGTGGGTTCAGCAAATCCTCCAACTGGCCTTTCAGCAAATTGATCTCCAGCGCCTGCATGAGTCAAACTGTCTTTGGGCGAGACGATGAACCCCTACACTTCCACCGATACGTCCACTGGTGTGTGACTACACAGACAAACGGCTGACTACAGCAGACAGAGCCAAAGTAAAATAATAAATAAATGCCTTAACGTATCTTATCTTTCAGTCTGAACAAAGCAGAGATGTTAATATTTGCTCATTTTTCCTCTGGAGTTAGGTGTGTCTGGGTTGTGATGGAAAGCACTTCCTTCCATGAGCTGCAGATTCTGAAAGATCATGGTCAGCATCTGTCGTCATCGTTGTGCGTTCAGAAACTTCTGCTGCACTTGCAGGTCAAACACACAGAGGGAATGCAGAAGTAAACTCTGTGACCAAGCTGGATCTCTTACTGCTGATCTTGAGCACTTTGTGGTCTGGTTTTCATGACCACATGACTGAGTAACAGGAACACTCATCTGTCAGTGTGCATGCTGAGATAAATCACACACGGGTCGAGCTGAAACATGCACAAATTCTTAAAAGGCTGTGATCAAAACAACGCGAAGGTATGAGTTGGGAGGTGTGGGCCCACTCTTGTATTCACACGGAGACACACACAATCAGCCTACTGTGCAGGAGGAGAGGCCTGTTTGCACTCTGGAAGCAGGAGGTGTTGTGGCCTCTTTGACTCTGTGGGACCTGGAAAGGTTGTAATGCATCATTCAACAGCAACATCTCATCTACATGTACACACCATTCTCCCCAACAAGTTACAAGGCCATCTGAGGAGAAGCAAGCTGCTGTAAATGACAAGCAGAATGTGATGTTTAACGAAGAATAAAGCAGCCCACTTGATATTTATATAGTTAGACCTCTCTGACAGTCAGATTCCACAGAAGATGGAGAAAAAAAATCCCTGACCAGTTCTGCAACATAAACTGGAAAACACCCAACACCTGAGAAATAGAAAAATCTGCAGCATGTTTTCATACCATCAAACGCATGTCCAAAATAAAATGTTACTTGCAGTCACTTTTAAAGGCAATGTCACACCAGTGGATCTCACACAGTCTCCAGGGGAAAGTTTGGATTCTTCTGTGGTTATCTGCTCTCCTTCCTCTCCCACAACCTCCAACGACTGTATCATCCATCCAGGGATGAGACTCTCAGGGGAGGGAGGAGAGCACCGTAAAAACAAACAATGCCTATGTCAATAATCAAGGTCAAGTATAGTAAGAGTCATGATAAAGCAGCTATCCCACAAAATAAAAGCACAGCTCATTGGCTGCATTCCTCTCACGAAGCATGAGGTTCTTCTGTTTACTCTGGTTGTTCTGGTTTAAACAAACAAATAGGTATAATAAACACACACTGAAGGGCCTTGCTCCCATGCAGAAGGAAAATAGGAAGCAGGAAGTGGAAAAGATGAAAATGCTTTATTTTACCTTTCATAAGCAAAGTTTATATAAGGATAACACCTACTGAACACCTAAATATAAATGTGGTTCAAAGTACAGACAAGATGACAGAGATGAGTTCAGGTAAACTGATGATTTAACAAAACAGATCTTTTATAATTATAGATGGTGACATTGAGTGATATAATCGACCTATATGAGATCATTAAGACTAGAAATAGGTGGTTTCACTTAAGACTGTAAGTTACACCTTTACTTGAGACAAGCTCTTGCAATTATGCTAAAAATGCAATTCAAATATAGACCAAGGATAGTCAGAGGTGTTGATCAGCTGGAAACTAACACCACCTACAAAAGTGTAACATGGGTCTAGCGCTTTAATTGTTGTGTCTAAGTGCATGTGGTAGGAGAAAGCACAGATCTAAATGATGCATCGTTCAGTATATCGAGGATGCTCAGACCTAAATCTCTGAACTCATGTATTTGTGTTTATACGTGAAAAACAGCTTGTGAGAGTTCACAATGTCTCATCTAAGACATTTCGAGCCTCCATTTAAGAATGCCACTTGTTCATCGATAAAATAGATGACCCTGAGAAAAAGGGTAATGCATGCGTTTAACTTAGAAATCATTAAAGCTTTTTTCTCCCTTATTGGATCTTGCTGTCAATGCTAAATTTAATTTTGCCTTCTCAGACTAAAGAGCAGTCAGTGGAGTTACAAATATTCCAGCGGAATGAGTAAAACCTTCTTGAGAAGCATGACTCATCTTCATGAACATGAAGTGTTACTTAAGCAACTGACTTAAGGAAAATTAGGGAAGATCGAGAATTTTCTGTGTCAATTGATTACGTCAGTTTGAACACACATGCATTTTCTGATGCAGGACAGTTTATTCACTATTTACAAGAACTAAAAAACAAACAGCTAAGACAATTAAGTAACTGAATTTGACTGAAGACAGTGATTAAACATCGATTGGTCTACTTTTTGTTATGAGGGAAAAATAGATGCTGGATTCAGACGTGCACTATGACCACTTAGCGGCAGATCATTTTTCCTTCTGCTGGATGAACAAAAAAAACAAACATAATTATTCTATCTATCCCCTAATACTGGTCACAAGAGGAGCAAAATCTAGAGTAAACAACTGGATCTGGTCAGGTTGGTTCCTAGTGTGGTTGAAATTGATAATGCTGGCATGACTTGATGATTTATTTCTCCTTCAATAACTTGGCAGTTCAGCAAACAAGCTTGTCAGAACATGAAGCAGTGCCTTCTCTCAGAGCGTGCACTCGCTCTCTCCAGCTCTGACGAGCACGCTCGGAGGATCATTTTGAGTAATGAAAAGGGGATTCCTTGGATTCCTGATGAGCCTTTAGTGGGTGAGCATGTACTGAAGCATGAGTGGACATGCTAGTTTTCAGAATGTCCACTTTTGTCACTGTAGAGGAACTTCAGGAATTTCCTTTGTTGATACCCCCTTCCCCACTGAGAAGTAAGAGGGAGGGAGGCACTTTCCCACACCACCCACAGGCTTTTTATGTGAGGGAAGGGGGGGCCGAAATAGTCACAGATAAACAGCAGAAGAGGAAGAGAGGGGCCGTAGTTGGGTTGCAACATGCACACTCACACCAACATTCATAGACTCCCATTTCATGCTGTGGACAGATTAAATACTGCTGTCAGTGTTGAGTGGGGCGCAGACAGGACCCCCAAACATGAGACATGCTGACCGATTTACACACAAAGATGAGCCAGGGACAACTTACGCATTGCAGTATGGTCTCTTCTCGAAGCCTTTGTAATTCTTCATGTTTAGAGTCATTTTGCAGACCTCGCAGCTGAAGCATCCTTTATGCCAGTACTGTCAGAAACAGAAGACAAGACGGGTTAACGTCACTCAGCCAAAGGTAAAGGCAGCCAAATAAACACCATTATGGACAGAAATGCTAACTAAATGATTGCAGCCTTGATAACTTTATTCCACGAGGCTTTTAAGAAAGAGAGAGAAAGAGTGTTTGGCATGTGTAAAATAAGAGCAGAGTGCGTTATACTGGAACCCAACAGTTACAAAAAAACAACCTCTCAGATGGCAAACTGAATGGTTACTATTTATAAGTGCACTGGACTGACTTTTGTCATACAAGCAACAAAGAAGTTGAAAATTTGTAACCGATAAGTATGTATCTTTCTTTTCAACATCTAATCTTGTGGTTGGGAACTTTTATATCTTAGTCATTATTAGATGAGTTCAGATGCTATTTGATAGACATATACTACAACTGGCCATCTCCGTATTTTTCCAAAGCTTTTTTATCTAATAGCCACAAGACCCTGGCCAGCTCTCCGGCCACCCTTTCTTGATTCAGGCCTCTTTTCTTTCCCTTTCCTGGCACTGGCTGATCTGTGCCCTTGGGGTTCAATGAGAGACTGAAGTTGAGAGATTTGGACGAGCAAAAATGAAAGTAAGGATGTGAGGAAAGCTGGAGGAAGGCAGCAAGCGGCGAAGGGTGGGTAAGAGAAACGAAAAACAGAATGAAAAACTGATCTGGCTTTTCCTGCTATTGTCAAGGGAAAGAAGGGAGGAGTGTACGATACTCAGAGAAAAGGGGAGGGAAAGAAAGAAAGAAAGTCCCTCCAGTTTTTTTACTCTATCAACTTCTATTACCCACCAACCACCAAAGATTCAAAGCAGAAGTTTGAACCGCAGAAACATGCAAGTACAACACCATTTTTTAAATGTTTTTCTCAGAAACACATGCACCTAAAACTATTCTCTCCATAACTTCTTCTGAGGGTTAGAAGACAGGCATTAGTCTCAGGAAAATCCATCATGCATGTGCTACAGCTTCGATAGACATCTGGGAATAAATCATTACGATGCCGAGGTTTAGTGTCTAAAACAGACGATGTAAACACGAATATGAAATCACAAATTCAGTTCGCAACGAGCACTTCACTTCAAGAGAATCAAAGAATCTAAAACGGGACTTAAGGGTGGATTTAACTGCACATTTGTTAGTTCTGTCTGGTTTTATGGACCACCCAAGAGGGTGTGCACAGACAAAAAGCAAGTGTATGTATGAATTTGTAGCTGCAGGCGAGCAATATCGCACGGAGGCACACAATGAAGATGGCTCTCGGTGAAAACAGGGCCGGGCTGTGATCTACAGCCAAACACGCCTGGCCAAGTCTTCAAATGCAACCCTTATCCCGCCACAACCCAGTCAGGGCCTGAGGGAGCTGCAGATGGACACATCCTGTTACTTTTCATTGCTCTCCTGCATTATTCTGGCAAGTTCTGCAATAGCAAATCCCTTTACAAAACAACAACACACCACAGATCCCATTTCATCCAGCTTCGGCTGATTTGCAGCTGTGGTCACTACCGTTTCTGCGCCGATGCTGTCTAGTTCGTGTAATTATAAAGCAGCAGAAGGTGTCGTGTTTTCTCATTTCCTCAAATTTGTAATTGCGACCCAAGCTAAACTTTCACTGTGAAATCTCAACAGATAAACCTTAATGTAAATGCTGGACACTGTGTGAACCTAGCACACTCTTTGAGATTTTTGTTTTCCTAAGTAAATATTGACCTTGGGCCGACTCTTAAGAACGAGTCAAGTGTTTAGAAAACTATTTCTACGCCTCGCCCAGTTAACCCCCATTTCACCGGGACGTCCCTTGTCAACCCCCATGCTGACATGGACAACATAACCCTCTCAGGTGACAGGTAACAGATGCCCTGCAGGAAGTGCTGAAACCAAAGTGAGCAGATCTAAACAAAGCTGCTTCAATGCACAAAAAACCCACTAAATACACAGGTAATCAAGCAATATTTGGAAGTGGTCAGATGCCATTATTGTCACAGTTATAAAAATATTAAAAACAGACTACTCCAAACACTGAAAGGAGCATGTATTAAGCATGCATTTAGCTTGGCTTTTTCTTAAACTGCAGGGGTGAACACATTTTGCTGGACTGACTGCAAACAGTGCTAAAGCTCCAAAGTCTACAAAATAGCTGATGTTACCCCACTAATTCACGAGTGTAGGGGTTTTTCCACAGGTGCCACATTTTAGTATACGTTTTGCATGTTCATTGTGTGAGTCTGCATAGAAGTCGAGAGTTGTTTCTCCCTTTAGCCGCGTTTTGAGAAAAATGCACTTTTAGTTCCACAATTTTCACTTAATCAAGGAACTACAAGGTTCCTCCACGCCGTTTGCCGTCTGCATTTTAACAGCAAAATAAAGACGAGTTAATCAAGTCAAATTGGTCGGCTCTCTAAAGAGTGGAGTTTCCATAAACCGTTCTGTGTAGGAGATGCAGACATGCGTGTCCAACGCGTGGGGCTGAGCAACAACTGAAAACACAGAAATGAAACCACAGCAGACATTTAGAATAAATGCTGGTCGTGTGGTCATCCCCCAGACGGTTTAACAGGGGTGACACTGTATTAAGGTGAATTAAAACAAAACAGCTATGAAACAAGAACATAATGTTTTTATTGATTGGTTGTAATGACAAACCGGTCTTTTTTTATGAATACTTAATCTCACCCAAACTCCACATCAATTACATGTTGTGCATGTGTGTTTATAACATCCATCTAAAACAGTCAGAGGTTCAACTGAACTGTTGAGAAATTCAGCAGCAAACACTTGGTGAGTCCTTGGCTGAAGAGTATTTTTCTTTATTTTCAAACGCTAGATTGATTATTGATTGACATAAGCTGTTTCAGTATATGCAGCTTTGGAAAAGGAGCTGTTGGTGGCCGAGAAGTAACCATTTTTTTTTTTTTTTTTAAGCTAATAGGACCAACAAACCGCAGCTTACAACTTCCTCTCTGAGTGATCATTTTACATTCAAGTTAAAACACAATCATTGTTTCTAACAGACACGAGTTCATCTATTGGGTTTTAGTCATAGAGCAAAGAGAGGTAGCTTAGCTGCCAGCACTTTAAGGATACCTTTAGAATAGTTTTGTATAAAGCCATTTAAAGCAGTGAAGTTATCCACAACAAAGTAAAACCAGCTAATTTGTTATGAGGTAGGATATTGTAAAAAATTACATTTTGCTGCTGTCTCATCCAAATGTGAGGTAAAAATAAACCTTTAACTTTTTGCTATATTATATTTTCCTCTTTTGTGAAAGTACTGAATGGATAATAATTATCATTCTGTTCTTGACGTAGCAACACTGCAAAACTGAACCAAACAAAACCAACATACTGCCATCCACCGAGGTCATAGACATCGACTATCCCTGTAAAAGTTTGCTACCAAGGATCGTACAAGCCCTGCGATATAAACTGGCTTTTCAAATAATTCTGCCTATGTTCAGGAGCAATTTCAGTTTTGCACAGATAAAATCAAATATAGCCCTCATGATGAAAGATAACATTTTAAGATGCATTTAACCTCCAAGAGCGAACAGGCACAGATTTTAAATGGGCAGAGGTATTCTGAATATAGAATTGTACAAAAGCATAAAAAGTTTGATACCTGCTGTAGGTCAATAGAAAGGAGGGGCAAAACAGATGTTGGGATGAGCCACAACCCAAATGTACATCAGAGAGATGATCCAGCTGTTAGCTCTATCCATTCCCAACAAAACCATACTTTTGGAAAGTGGAATCTGACAGCTGAAAAATGAGGGCTGAGTGGATAGGGAGTCTTAGAAATAAAACAGCCATTAAAACAGGTCTGTATCCTTGCATCAACGCAGGTCAAGGGCACATCTGTATGTATGTTTAGATGATTTTGGTGGATGTAGAACTGTATGTCAGTTAGATGTCTGTGTAAATATTCTTTGTATGCCCGTAAAGATCCAAGGCTTCAGTCACCCTCACTCATCACCATCTGTGAGAAAGATTAATTAAATTTAAATAGATAAGATATCCTGGACAAAAGTTCCTGCACGCCTATGGGATGCTGACAAAACTTTAGATACCATGCATGCACCACATCTTCTAAGAGACAGAGTCAGGACTCATCCAACTTAAAATGGACGTGACAAACCGATTTCACTGCGTACCATGTTTTTGATCTCACAACACCCTTCGTGTCTGCGTATGTGGTGTTAAATGCAAAAAGACAAAAAAATCTCAGCTGCGTGCACTTCCTTATTGAAATATAAGTTTTGAACGTAATACTCAGCAAATCACACCTCACACTTCTATTAATGGTCACTCAATTATTTTTTAAAACCCATGCACATTTTTTCTTTATTAAGCATCAATAACGGTTGCATCTTCTGTTGCACAGCTGCGTGCAGAACTTGGGTTTGGCCTGCTGCCCAACTCTCTCCGTCTCTCTCACACACACCCACACCACACTGGCCTCTTCACACATACCAGATCAGTGTACAATCATGCACATGAAGAGTGTTTGTTGGGTTTAAGTGTCACATACATTCAAGTCCCTTTTATATTTGTGGATACCCCGCGTTCAGCGTGTGAATCTAGCGTGTCGCCTGTCCAAGCTAATGTAAAAAGAAGTGTGGCGGGTCTTGGGTGGGATTTGTAGATGACAAGACAAGGATGACCAGGATCTTTGTAAGAAACGAGACTCGGGTCCATTAATGAACTAAAGAGCCTCAAAAAGACGTTATTTGTGGTCAACAAACACAACAACAACAACAACAACAACAACAATGGCAGAGGGAAACTGCTGGTCGTGTTTGTGCAACGTGATTTGGAAGAGGCTATGCATGGATCCACCACCAGCTCCATCACCTGCATCCAACCAGCCCTTCTCATGTTGGCAAGGCAACAAGGCCCACCAAACAAATACTGGGCTGTTGTGTTACCTAGCACCACTCGATGACACCTCCCAAGTCATCTACCCTCAACTCGTCTTTAGGCACCAGGGACGCACCAACACACCTTGCGTTTAGATTTCCCAACGCGTGTTAAAAACACGCGCTCATCATCCGGGGACAATAACGAGGTCTAAAAAAGAACATTTAAGCATTATAATTATGGTCACAACTGTGGCAAGCTCCAAGTCTTGGTGGCAGCTACGCTGACCGAGTGGACAGCAGACTGGCAGTCTGTCTGGTGACCACAACAGCTGGCAAGGTTTTTATGCAAGTGAGGGAGAAAAAAAAACAAAAACAAAACATTCCGTCTGTTGCTCATAATTTAATATAAATAACAGAAAATATGAATGAGTAAAATGTATGCTGCAATGTACAGATATCATTCGTCAACATGCATAACAGAAATTTACAATAACAAGCTTAGTGTTATTTTCTATATTCATTTATAAATTATTTTTGCAATCTACTTTATATCCCATGTTAAAAGGATTTTCAGCTGCCCATCTTTAATCACCTTTTAATACACAAGGCCATCTCTTGGGTTACGTTACTTTTGGTTAGAAAAGTAGCAATTCGCTTCAAAATGACTTGCTTTTATATTTTTTTTTTTTATGGCTGAGAAGATTAAGTATTTAAAATATGTTGCAATGGTTCTTTGAGTGCTGACTACACATAACCAAGAGACACCAAACACCTCACCCACACACCGACCACCACTACAGAAGCTTTCTCTGAGTGTGAAAGATTATTTTCGTGCATGACCTTATGCCTTAAGACACCCACATCTGGCCGATGCTTAGAGTGGAAAGCAACTAATTAATGAATGCTAGTTAATTATTAGCCTTCCTGATGCCATTAATTTTAATCAAAACCGTGGGCTTTGTTGCTGACCTGAAGGCAGAATTTGATTTAAACAGACATGCTATGCTAGAACAGATTTTAAAATGAACTTTTCCCAATTACTCCAGATGATGATTTTCACTGGTGATGAGAATGGAAAGCAAAAATAAACGTACACAGATCAGAGGAGAAGAGAGGAACACCGTTAAGTGGAAATGTCAACACTTCTGCTTTGTGGTACCATTAATCCTCTGGGTATTTAAAAGAAACATATGCACTGTCTAGTTTTTACAATCGTACAGATCAAGAAGATGTACGTAGCCCCTCACTGTTGAGTCATGACGTCTGATGACTGAGTGTAATGTGTGTTTGTGACTGTGACTCATGAAAGGGAGGCGACTGGTTACGGCTACAAAAGATTCCCCACCTCTTGTGCCATTTGGACAACATGACTCAGCTCTCAGAATAACCTAACTAAAGAGACTCAAACGTGGCTCACAAATTCTCCCAAAACGGAGATCAGCGAGACGTGTTAAGAATGAAGACTGAACACTGCTGCACGACTTCATATGGCCTGACCTTTTAAACCCTCTTTCTAGCTGGTTTGAGGAGAAGCCGCATGCTTGGGGACCTGAAATCCTGCACAGCAGCCACATTAAGAGACCAAATTCTTGGGTAACGCTAAAAAATTGGCATTGGTCACACACAGCTGTAAAAAATACAAGATCAAAATTACTGAATGTATCAGATATGTCCTGAAATATAAGAAACACTATAAGTTCTGCCAGATGTGATTTAAAGAAACATACCAAAGTTTCATCTGTTATGAGATGGTAAGGAGAGTAAAACCTTCGTTAGGGAAGAAAATAAATACAATGAAGCAGTTTGGAGATAGAATGGAATATGTTTTTACAGCAAAATGGAAATTAATTTATTTCAGTTCAGTTAAGCTTTATTTATAACTCTAAATCCCCATAAATGTTGTCTCAAGGCACTTCAAGAATACAAGTCAGCTCATGTCAAATTAGTCAGAGTAGTCAATTCAAAAAAATTGCTAATCTAAGGAAATGAACCTATTGCAGAAACACTTCTTTAATTCAATCCTGTGACCTGAACAAGCACAGGGCGACTGTGGAAAGGAAAAGCTCCCCTTTAACGGCAACAAACCTCTGGCAGTAGCAGACTCAGAAATGGCAGCCATCCGCCTCATCTGTAATTAATATTTGCACTTTGACCTATGTCATAATAAAATGCTATTTTAAGCCTCTGATAAGACTTAAAATTGAAATTCCATTTAAGTCAAGGTTCCTCAATCCAGGTCCTGGAAGGCCTCTGTTTGTCATCAAGATCTGCAAGAGTGCTAATGACCCATTCATTTGAATTAGGTGTGTAGGAGCAGGGAAGTATCTAAGACATTCAGGACAGCATCCCTTGGGGACGTTGACTGTTGAACACAGACTTAATGACTCCTACACACTGGGAGGGGGAGAGGAGGCTGCCAACCTTGGGATGTCAATGTTGCAACGGGAGCTGGAGGTAAGTAGCTACAATACTGTTACACAACCCAGCCGGCATATACAAACATTATGTCTGATAACTGGCCATGTCTTCATAGTGTACAACTCCACCAAATTCACCTCTTTCTCAGAGTCTCACACACTCCATTTTCATGTTTTTTTTTAAAAAAAAACATCATTGCAAGTTATATATCAATTTGAACCAATCACATTGTATGAGATGGGACCGTTAATCTGAACGTACAACAAAAGATATTTCCACAATTATTTCACAATAGCCAACCCATCTGCAACAGCCCAAAACCATGTAGTGTATAGGGTGCATATACTTGAGATGGTGGATTGGGTCCTACTCCCTACAGTCAAAATGTAGTAATTCTAACTTTACACATACACAGAAAATGTATAAAAAGAACAGTTTGCACAAGCATCTCTGTCCAGTTGCTGCCATCTTGTTTTAAGTCCATGCAACTCAACCATCATCGCCCCAAATACTACTGGTAATAAATGCAAAATGATGACAGTTCATGGCCTCTGCTTAACCCTTGACTATTTTATCATTTAAATCCAAGTACTGATCCAGTTCCTTGGAAGGAGAGGCCATGAATGAACAGTCTTGAGTGCTCCTGATTTTTCAGTGAGTGTGGCCTGCTGACACCGATTTTTGCCAGTTTTGATTTTCTTAAACCTTACGCTTCACAAGTTTTAGTTTTATTACAACATGGTTTTATTATTTTGCATAAATCATGTTATTGTTTTTATTGCTATAAAAATAGTTGAATAAGTAGTTGTTTGCAGCTGTATAGTTTTTATTTTTATTATTATTGTAGTATAGTAGTTTTGTATATGACCTGCCATCCATTTTGCCACCCTTTAATCCAGCACTACTGCTCATGCTTTTACATATAGCCCTGCACATACTGTACAAATGACTGATAATTCATAACTATAATTCTATTACTTCATATATTCTTACTACTATTTTGCACTTCTGGTTAAAGCCTAACTGCATTTAGCCGCCTTGCATTAATCGAATCTAGCAGAAGGACATACACCCTGGCTTTATAACCTGACTGCGATCAATAACTGTGACCAGAGACTACCGTATTTCTCTTTTACTCTGAAGTGCCCCAACAATGTGGTTTGAACAATATAAATATAAAGCATTAAATTTATTTCTGAATTGGGTCATAGATTTTTGACTGAAAGCTGGCTTACACACTGGCATCAGTTCAACATCATCCTCAATAGATGAAACAGCTGGCAGTTTGCACTCCCCCAGCATCGACTAAACACATTTAACAGTGTATGGAAATCTCTCACACTTAGTCAACAGAAAACTCATAAATATACGAGTATATTAAGTGATCCAACATCTCACAACATGCTGATGTAAGACAAGTAACCTCACAGCTGTCTTTTAGCCATCAGTATTTCCACAAAACAGCTGCTTTGATTAGCATGATCTGAGGGAATACTTTTACATGTCAAATGAGAACTTATGTGGGAAATAACCGGTTGCACAAAAGCAGAGTCACATATGAGGATGTGTGTTGTTTCTGAGAAATAAAAATCCTAAAATTCATGACATCACTAGAACACTAGCTCAAGTATTTTGCCTTTGCCCTCTTATTCAGAGGTGAAAATATATTATTCGAGTGCAAGAAACAGTGATTATCTTTTGTTTTTATTTAAAGACAAACTGTCAGGGTACACGCAAGAGTCATCTATTGACAGTGTAACTCCAAGAAACTGGGTAAACTACCTAATATCATATATACCAGAGTAAAATATTAACAAATGTGAAAAATGCAGGACAGAGTCCCTTCACCTGCAGGTAGGAACAGGTTCTGTAATTTAGTCAAACAAAAATGCTGGCAGCATGTAGGAAACGCGAGCACACACTTCAGATAAGTGTTTCAGTGAGAGATCAGCTTGAAGATGTACTCCACATAAACTCTCAATTCTCCTTGAAAACACACTTGTTCTTCTGAAGTTTTGAAAACAGCCATCAATCTTTAAGGCACATACACAAAACATTTTTACTACCCATACTTTGGGACGTAGTTTAAACATGCAAAAACACTTTGCTGTTTTAAGTTTCAGTTGCTTGATCTCAACAGCTGTCCACAAGCGAAGCCGCAAAAACCACCTCTGATAGATGCGACTCAACAATATACAAGTTAAATATGTCTTTCACAACCCCTCACTGCGAGTTAGTACTTTGTCCTAAAGGGAAGCTAAATGAGAAGGCAGGCTGTTACCAAAGACAGCCTGAACCAAAATTCACTTCCTGTCTTCATGTGTGCTCGTCTACCCGCTCCTCCCACTCGGCCCAGCCCTGCGTGCATGTACTGAAGAGCAGCAGACAGACAAACAAGCCAGGCTTTCCAGTTTTTACAGATGTAGGTTTGTCAAGAGAAGACATCTGTCTGGGAATACCAAGGCTGAAACGTTAGAGCGGTCAGCTCCAGGAATAAAACACTCAACAAACGTACTTTAAAACAAACTGAAACGGCAACGTGTGCCACAGATGACAAAAGGAGCCTGTTTTGGTGCCTCTAAAAGGGATGAGATGCACCATAGCAGGGTGGACGCACAGCAAGCAGCCTTGCTTTGCTTGGTTCAGCAGACAGAGATGGCACAGCAGCCCTCTGACAGAGCACGTTTCATGGGAGTGTCTGTTCGCTGGAATGTGATCCGCTCCGGGGCAGATTCCTAAGCACATTCTGGCTGCACTTGTGGCAATTAGATTTCTATCAATATCAGCCTGAAATTACACCAACTGTACCTCTACAGAGGTGTCTTATGTAGACTCATAATATTTGGCTGATTGTGCACAACAAAGATGGGTTTATACGGTAAATTGATTCCTGCTTATCTGCTCATCTGTAGAGCAGAGATGAAACGCATCAAGTCAGGATCTTACTTTAGATAAAATGCTTTGTGAACACCTACCTCATCTGTCAATCAAGACAGATGCAGGCGTCAACATGGATTGATTGTCAATAGTCACTGAGACCTCTATTAGTCAAATTATCTCCTTGCTCATAGCTTTGGTTTCAAAGAGGAAAAGAGAAAAAAATAGCACACCCTTTGTTATTCCTATGCAAAGCAAAAAAGACCCCACCCCAGGTAAATGTACAGCCTGCATACCTCCTCTACAAATACAGCAACAGTCTAAACGACTGAAACAGGTTTCAGTAGACTGAATTATGAAGACC
>JAOWBL010000023.1:3203881-3217478 GCA_028564865.1 Zenarchopterus dispar
GTGTGTGTGAGTGGTCAGCTCATCCTGGTCAGAGAGGACGCACCCTTCCTGAGCAGAGGCTGGAGTTGGCATGGACTCCAGAACATTACCCATAATAAACACGTAGCGTTCATTTCAAGCCGTGTGGCTGAATCACAGATGCACATTTCCTTGGTTTCACTCCACCAAAATAGATTTCGCTTAAATTCACTTGCTTTTGTCCCGACCTCTTTGGCTTGAATTTAATAAGCGCTTTACATCCGAGTGAGAACAGATTTAACTGAATTCTTTCTCTTCCATTAAATACCAGATTCTGGTGTTTCAGCCCTTAGTGTATACTTTGGCTATATCCAAGTTATTTTAGATTAGTCCCCTTCAAAAAAACAACACCAGTGAATCCCAAAAATTCAAAATAAAATTAATAACATGCCTTACAAAGTTTTTGGGTAACGCCGTATTAAGAAAACACAAGCACTCTGATTCCCTCATTTTTCTTCTCAAAGGACAAACCAACTGTCAGATTAGAAGAAAGAAACTACTTATTATTCTGCTGTTCATTATCCGATAAGGGAAATTAATGAAAGCGATGCAGTTCACTGTAAATATTTCTCACACAAAAGCTGCTCCTAATGACTTCATGATTTGTTGAATAATTGTTGCTTTATCCACATTTTCTGGCCCCGTGTATGTTTTGGAATAACAATTCAGTTTGGATGGGGATTTTTTTCTAAGATAGCCGTTGATCTGGGATCCACAGACAATAACATCCTATCAGTGCTTCAGCCTTGCAAAACAATCCATTAGACTTTTGTCATTGGTCCAGTTTACGCCTGACTCCAACATGCCTTCATCACTTTTAGACTTTTTGTTAGGAAAACGTGTCACAAGGACAAAGGCGAAAGCCAAAACACTGAGGTTGCTGGGAAATCACTTTGGTATGCAATTCATTTTCAGCTTTAAGTACTTTCTTTTTTTATAATTTTGCTTAAATAATATTGATGGCTCTCTTAGGACCAAAGTCATTTTTTTTAAAAACTGGATAAGTGCTAAAGCAGTTTAAAAAAAATGGAAAATGAAAGGACTGTGCTGACAGTTGGCGCCTGATGTTGCAAGCGCTTCCTGTGCTATTTTCAGTTTCATCCCCGACCAGGAGACCTCCCTGAATTAAGTGTTCATTTTTGCTGCTGCCTCTATCACTCTAACATGTTCTCTTATCAACATTTCAAAACCTTAAATCACTGATAGGAGAAGTACTGACACAAACCCCAACCTCTTTTCCTTGTGTTTACACAAGAATTTGAATCACAGAAAATAATAAAACTTTCGTTCTCTTTTCAGCAACCTCTTCAAACTTCGTGCCAGACTTAAGGAGTGTGGCAAGAAAAGAAAGAAAAGAAAAGAAAAAGTCTAAATCTAATTTTGAACTTGAGAGGGACTGTTTGTGGCTTGTTGCTTTGACTCAGTTGCATGCTTGTGGAGTGGGGTATTTTTATTGTACACACTATTGTAAACTAGTTCATTCCCTTTTGTGTGTAAAATAGAAAAAGCATGGCATGCCCATTTGCTGCTCCATAAAGATTCCTACTGAAGTTCAGTGGTTTGCGTCACATTAAAATGGAACACACAGTGGCAGACATACTGCAGCATTGGTTTAAAATATAACAAGTTCATTCATGCATTTTCTGCCAGATTCGACCTGTTTGGTGACGGGGGACACCTGAATAGACAGGTACCAGAGCTAAGGTTTAACAAGTAAGGATGTTAACCAGAGCTTTAACTTAGTGAAAAAAAAAGTCACATTATGATAGTTGTGAAAACTATTTGAAAATGATTACACAGACTTCGAAACGTTAAGTATATATTAAGCAAAAGATAAAATGTGGTTAACACCACCCGCAATCCTAAGCATGCATTTGCAGAAATTGGAGAGCAGGTAACACGTAGAAGATACAAAAGTCGCATGGCTCACCTGTCTGTTGCCGAACCCAAACTTCAGCCAGCTCTGTTTGGGAGAGACAGAGAAGCAGCATCAACGCGCTCAAGGACATGTTAGACACTAAAATGTGGCTGCTCTTTTCTCTCCCTCTTCTCTTTGCAAAAACAAATTTCGTCCCACTTCCACCCTTCTCTCTCTTTATCCCTTGAACGCCACTCTCTCCACAAACCACGCACTTTCTAACTACACCCTTTCTCTCCTCCTCAGCAGTGATCCTCCGTTGCCATGGTGATCACGAAGACAAAAGGAACAGCTGATAGGCTTTGGATTGGAGAGGAGTCTGTCATCTTCTGGGCCCGAGCCCTGAGTTGTCCTCTCGTTGTTTTTATAAACTATATAAAAATTCTCTGGGAGGTAACCACAGCATCATTCAGAGTAATAAAAAAATATGTCAAGCAACAGTATGGCCCCTCCCTGTGTCCAAACCAGATGTGGGGACAGTAAGAAATCTGACATTTGAGCTTATACTAGGAGATCTTGAAATCAAACAAAGCCATGTTTGTTATGGTATTATGCAATCCTCTTCAACTCTGTTTACAGCTCCTCAAAACAATGTGTCTATTTTCCAAAAATGTCATTCTTTTGTAGCTTTCATGGAACAGAAAAGTCTTTATGTTGCAGGTTAATTTGCATGCAAAAATGTATGTGCTTAGTGGCACGTCAAATTGACAAAAATCAAACTTCACAAGCTCCCTGATGGACTCCAGCACCTTTTGTGGTTGCCACTTTCACTGTTTTTAATCTGCTTTGGCTGTAAACATGGAAACGTTGTCAGGGAACATAAAAGCTCCGGGTTTACGTCACATAACTCAGACTGTAAATGCAGGATACAAATAACATAACATAATGGCTTTCACACAGACTGCAATGCCATGCTTGATGTTGAGAACAGGCTCGTCTCGTGCTCTAATGCTGAAGGAGAGTCAATATTACATGGCAGTCCACAGTTAAAAAAAAAAAAAGAAAAAAAAGTGTATACATAGCAGTAAAAATTATCTGACAAAAGAGACTCAACTGGATTTGGATCTAACATCTGATCTAACAATGAGAATATTCAAATTATTATAAATAGTCTTGTAATTGGTTTTCCAGCATTTACGGGGTTGAAAGAGAAAATAATTTAATGCATGACCGTTTTTTTTTTTAAAAAAAAAACAAAAACAAAAACAAAACAACAACCACAAAAACAACAAAATAGGCTCAGATGAAGCAAATGTAGATTCTCAGCAATAAGTCATGTCAGTAATTTCCTGTTTATGTGTTTCCACAAACAGTGTTTCCTTGCTGAGCTACAGCAGAGGAAAAGTAACACTTTAAAAGGCAATAGATTTTCAGTGTTGATAAGATGTTTCACAGAAAACACATCAGTTGGAGAAGGAAATTGCAGCCCAGTTTGGATTATTTCAGATAAATATTTTGTCAGTTGTCCGTAATTTGATGGTTTATGATTCCCACCAGAAGATGTCAGCAAAGTTTGAGTTCAGATGTGTTTTAGGGAAGCACTGCAGTCTGGATCATGCAGGTTGTTTCATCAGTGACATGTTGACATGTTTTATAAGGGAATACATTACAAGTACAAATAAATATAAATAAATGAGCCCATTAGGATTAGATGCCTTTCAGACCAGGAGCCAAGTTCCACATACCTTTTCTTATCTTGAGGCAATGTGAGGTATTTTCACATGACTTCACTTGTTCTCAATTCAAGTGGGACTATCTTGATTAAACAAAAGGTTAAAAGCTAATTATCTAATAAAGACAGACATTTATAGCGGATGACAACAATACTTAAATAAAGTTTGGCATATAGGACCCGAAGTACTACTTCTAACACGGTACTTTCACTACTCACCATCTAACCACATGTGCCATCATCAGGTTCCTGCAGAATTGTACATATTATTTCAAAACTTGTTCTGACAATTGCGACGTATATAATAAGTTCATGAATGTCTGTATTTTGATTATCAGACAGGTTTTTGTCTGTAAATTATGGTTCCAGCAGATAAACTTAAAAATAACCAAGCTTTCCCTTAGCAAAAGTGTACTATGAGTATATTTATTTTATACTAAAACTGAGGCAGTATACTTGAAGTTTACTTTGCATATACTATATTTTATATACTTAGTAATAGCATAGTGAAGTATACTTGACTTATACTGAAGAGTATCAAGAAATGCCCAAGACTTTAATACTAAAGCTTATACTTCTACTTTAGTGTACTTTTCACTTCTTTCTGCCACAAAGTACAAATATTTAGTTTAACTTGATCCAAGTACAAAATAAGGTCAAGTCACAGACTCGTGCTTACATTTAATTTAGCAGAATAAATATGTTTTTCACTACACACATTTACTTTGAGGTATTACCCTGTTATAAACTTGCATGTTCAAGTTCATATAGTACTGAAGTTTAAAGGTTTACAGTAAATAGTATGTGTGTTCAGTTGCATTATCTTTATGGACATACAGTATGCGTTAACTTTAAGAATACTTTAAGAAGTATCTTTTAAGTATATAAATAGCTACAAGAAATATGCTAAGCAAACTTACAAGTATACTTAAAGTATAACAAGTACACTAGTGAAATAGAAATATATATATATTTTTAGTTTTATTAATTTAAAGTTCATTAAAGTATACTTCAATAAACTAAAATGTGGACTAGAATTAATAAAACTAAAAGAATTATATAGCTAGTAATATGGCAGTATATAGAAAAGTGTACTTGTGGTATACTTCAGCATACTTCAATGTATTAAAATATATCCTAGAAGTCTATACTTCGTTCACCAGTAGTATATCCATGAGTGTACTATTTGTCTACTTGAGAGTGTTCTTTCGTGTAACATGTTCCAATTTAGTCTGAAGAAGCATTAAGTTAGTATATTTTCTAGTACACTACAAGTACAAGGTCTGTTATACTTAAACCCAAGTATACTTAATAAAATAAACTTCAAGTATACTACTTTTTGCTGAGCTTAGTTCCTGATAAAAACATAAGGAAGGGGCATCTCTTTATAATGGAGTTTAACTTTCTGTTTCTGCCTGGGAAACATCTGTTTCAGATCTTACGTTTGATGTGTCTCATTTATTCTGCAAAAATGTGAACTACATAAAGTACCAGTAGTTATATTTACTGTGTAAACCCCCACTGTGGTTTCAGGCCTGGATAACAGCTCTCCAGCATTCCCTCTTTACAAATGTCAAAGCTGTGATTTTATTTTATATATACTCTTTGAACTGTTTGTTTATATTTGCACTATCTTGTTAGTCACTTGCAGACTTAGGGATAAAACTTTAGGCAAAATTCTTTCTTGGTAGTTTTTTTTTTATTTCAGATGAAATTGAAAGGTGACAAATCAAATCATGCACGCCTTTTTAATAGCATGCATATTGATTTTAAAGCAGAAAATGATGCGAAAATTATCCCTGGAGGCGAAGTCCTGCTTTTGATCAAGTTTATTACTTATAATGACTTTCTGGACATTTACACAAACACTTCTTTTTATTAATTGCACATGTGCTATCCTGCAGAGAGAAATCAAAATTCCTGCTCTGAATTGGTCTTCAGAAAGAAGAGAAATTAATTCACAGTTCTGTTTCTTGCATGTTTACCAGAACTTCGCCATAGGGCTGTCTTTATTAACCGCCCCTACGCAACACATGACAATATAAAGTTCCTACCCTGGTATTCCATCTTATTATTACTAAAAATTACTCAACACAACAACAACAAAAAGTTGCGAAATATTACTTTATATATCTATAAATCATTTCCCCTGACATACTTTGTGTTAAAATGTTAAAACACTTGTATCTGCAGGACTGTTTTTGCCCTCAATTCAGTGTAACCAACATATCAATCTTGCTGCCATACGGCTCAATAGAAACTCTGCCCCCTAGTGGCCAAAATGCCGACATGCCTACGAAAGACCAGTTATCGAAGGAAAACCGGTTGTAGTCCAAAATCAATTCGTAGTTTTAGAAATGTAAATCATATACACATTACCATGAATAAATCAATACACACAGAAGTGATATTTGTAGATACTATTTACCTAATCTGAGGCTGCTAATGAGCGTAAGGGGGTATAGCTCAGTGGTAGAGCATTTGACTGCAGATCAAGAGGTCTCCGGTTCAAATCCGGATGCCCCCTAAATGGGACACCTGTATTTTCTATAGATGTCCTATAATGTAATTACCCTGATAATTTTATAATTAATTCGTGCTGTTATTAGGTTATTTATTTATATATCTTTTTTTTTTTAAATCTAGGAAAACAGCTCAAATTAAAGACCTGTTCAAATTACAAACCACTGCAGAGGGGGATGGAGCATAACATTTACAGTTTCCTATAAAACATTTTAGTGTCTGTGAACAATATCATTACCACAATTATCCTTGGATTTAAGTCATCCCTGTTGTTGCAGCATCTATTAAACAAAGACTATTAAAAGTTATGAACTGGCAACAGCCAACATAGTTTGTGTGTGATAAAAAATATTTATTTTAAAAAATTTGTAAAATACAATATATACATTTTAAATATTACATTTTTGTACTATACAGAGTATAGTTAAAAGCTTAGATTTTTTTTAAAAAAATATATACATACAAAGTAATAAATATCTTCATGACAAAAGTTGTGTTGTTCATTGGTGTGAAATATAAATCACAGTGGATACAGAGAGGTTCAGACAGAGAAGAGGGCACAGCAGCTGCAGGATGTGCTTACAATTTCTAGTTTGGTATTGTGTACAATAAATCATAGAAGGATATTGTAAAACTAGGTAGCTTCTAAACCGTGACTGAAAAAGTTCTTTTGAAGCCACTGAGGCATTGCAAATGCTTGAAGGTATATCAGTAAAGAAAGTAATCCCTGACAAAAATTAACAATCACAGGTCAAAATGAGATTGTGATACTCCCAGTGAATGACTTCTGTGAAATCAGCACGTTAGCCAAGTGAACATAAAACATACGGGAGGCTTTCAAGTCAACAGTAGCCGTCTGTTATCCACTTCCCTGATGTTTTCCCTGAGGCGCCCCTGTTGAACTTTATTTCTTGATATCGCTGATAAAATCTCTTCGTTTCCTAGTAATGAATGAATGGCTGGCATTTAACTCCCAACCTCACACTTCATTCAGCCGTGCCGCTTTTGTCACATGATCAACCCCAGTGAAATGAGACTTTATGGACTAGATGCTACTAGTCAGGCAGGATATTTCAAGCATTTCTAGTGCACCTTTACACACTTCAGTAAACGTGCACAAAGCCTGTCCCCGCTGTTCAGCCACCCCGAGGCTGAGGGGGACAGGAAGCTCTTTGCAGACTGTCGATGTCGGAGGTAGACGCTGTTACAGGTGCTATTGCACAGGCCCAAAACACTGCAGAGGTGGGCTCAGTTTGAGACCGTTTGCATCACCGGAGGTTTGTTCTTAGTTTGCCACAACCTGTGATTTCATCCAGTCCAGACTGGCAGGGAGTCTGTAAGGAGAGAGAGAGAGAGAGAGAGAAACAAAAGACAGAAGCGTTTAGACAAACCAGAACTGGAACAAAAGTTGCACTGTCAGCAGAAAAGACGTCTTTCTGGTTGGTGTGTGCGTGCAGTGTGGGAACACTGACGGAGGCTCTTACCCCTCTCCTGTTAGGCCACAGCAGGCTTGGACATGCCAGGAGTGGGTTGTGATGGAGTCGAGCGTGAGGCACTGAGAGATCTCCGCTGCCGTCATGGAGCCTCTCACGTCTTGTTTGTTGGCCAGAATGAGGACGGCTGCACTCTGCAGGTCCTACAACCAAACACGAGAGTATTTTTAAATCAAACATTTCCACTGGAAACCCCAAAATATCAACTTGCAGAACAAATAGCAACTTCAGCGGAAGGTCAAAAGTCGCTGACTCACAGGATCTGTGAGCGAAACTTCCTCGTCACATTGTGTCATGGGTTTTAAAGCACGCCTTGTGTTTAGTCACTTGCGTAATTAGTCAGTTACTGAAAGTAGGTGTTTCAAACATAACACGGATACCAGAGCACGGGCAGTGTCGCAAAGCAACAAAAAGTTTACGTCAGGTGCAGCGAATTCTTAGAAGACATTAAAATGAAACCTGCTAAACTTCATGAGAGACAAAGAGAGAAAAGGTGTGGGTTAGCACCTCATGTGCGAGCATCCGGTGAAGCTCTTCTTTGGTCAGAGTCAGTCTTTCACGGTCCGTGCTGTCAACAACCAGAATGACAATCTGCAAAAGCGAAAATATACTCTGAGTCACATAAGAGCTCCTTAGCAACGGTTAATAGTGATTAAAATGTAATAGCTGAGTCACTATCGGCCTTTCAGTTTCTGTTTTTTTACTCAAGAGTCAGATTATACAGATGGGAAGAGTCACTTATTACTTATTATAATTATCAATGAATACATAGTTGTTGTTTTTTTGGTGTTTTGGTGTATATGTGCAGACTGTGTGAACACAAGTAAGCAATTATTCATCTTCAAACTGCGGATACCTCTGTGTTACAGTAGTAGGAGTACCAGCTGGCTCGGAGACTCTCCTGTCCTCCGATGTCCCACATCATGAAGTGCGTGTTGCGAACCGTGATCTCCTCGACGTTGCTTCCAATAGTGGGTGATGTGTGGACGGCCTCCTTAGTCAGACTGGATGTGTTTGTGTGGGAAAAAAAACCACTCTGAGTCAGACCAAACTGTGAATAAATGGGATTTATTTATTTGAAAGTACTCAAATCACTCACAACTGGTAGAGGATGGTGGTCTTCCCAGCATTGTCCAAACCCACGATGATGACTTTGTGTTCTGCAGGAAAGTAAAACGTGCTTAACAAGTTGCATAATTTGTGCAAAATCTGATTTCATAGTAGACACACAGAGATAAGATAAAGGCAAGAACATGCACATGATGAAGTAAGCAGGACAACGTCTCCTGCCCGGATTGTTGTTTCACAACTCAGCAGAAAATAAGATTCAAGACTCAGGTGAATTCAAGTATTCTGCTAAAAAAGACTCAACATTACTAAGAGTTCACTGTCACGTTTGTGATCTCATTCGAGATATTTATTAGCTGTAATGTCTGGATAGAGGTTTAAATCGCATCAGCAAAGTAAAAATATAAAAGTAACGCAAAGAAATGAAGTAATTTTACCTTTATCTCCGAACACAGCCATCATTTTGGTGAGTAGAAATCCCATGATTATGTCAAAAACACAAAGCAATTCCAGGAAAAGCGTCCAAAGATGACTACCTTTGTTATCTGTCAACAGCTGACTGACAGACAATCTCGGTTTAAATACCGATCACCAGTTTCTACTTCTCACCGGTTTTAGTGGGAGGCGCTTCTCACGGAAAAAGTCCACTGGATTTCACAACAGTGATGCGTTCAGGAGCTGCGAGAAACGCCACATTTCAAATATCAAACCGATTAATGCAAAAAAGTTGATTAGTTCCACGCAGTCAAAAAAAAAAAAAAAAAAAAAATTAACAAATAGTTCTTTAAAAAGTGCTTCTTCTGTCATTAAAGTTGGCACACGCTAGGCTATTGTAAAAATCACAGTATTTCTTTTTTTCATTTCATGCCTACACATAAACTGGGAAGCCCTTAATTTAATGAGCAAAAGTGAAAAATAACAAGGAAAAAACATCAAATTGATAAGGTTTATTAACGGTTTCACCACTTTTAGCTCAGCTATGTGATAATTTGACTAACTGTTTTAAATGATTAGTTTGTATAGGTTGGGCATTTACTAACATACACTTGTGTCAGTAGTCAATACATTAGGGATAAATAAGTGAAAATAAATTTCGGTATCACTGATAAACATTTACTGGATAAATACACAAATAAATGGTCTTCTCGTGTTCTCAGTGGTTGCTATTTATTGTTGCTCTTTGCAACTTGTTGTTTCCACATGTTGTTCAACCTTATCCCAAAATACACAATTTTTGTTCATTAATTAATTTATATTTTTGTCAAAGTGTCAAATATGTCTCGCATATTTATGAGACAATAAGACCAAACCAGAGTTTCAGTGATACGGCTTAAACTTTCTGCGTTGTTAAATGTCTGAGCTCGATCGTGAGTACCTGAACGCATCGCGTCCTCTTCTGTCACGCCCAACGACAGGAGTGGAGTTATGACGCACAAGCTGATTCCATATATGGAAATTCCCATAAAGAGGAACAGAAAACAAAAGTCGGTATAAAAAAGAAACCCCCGGGATTTTCGCCGAGTCCAGGTATTTCCAATAACTTACCCACTCAGTTCCGAGTCCCATAAATCGTATAATAGCCATGACCCGAGTGAATTATTAGAGTTATATTTGACATAACCGAGCGATCTCCAGTCAATATTTTGTTTACTTTTTCATGTTTAATTGTACTTTTATGGTATTTACCACCTTTTCTAAACGTATTAGTGTCACCTGTAACTCTTGAAGGACTCTGTAACTTTACTACTGTTAAAAAGAAATCACCATATTTGCTGCTAACATAGAACAAAGGCTACTTTTTTCTCTTTTACTGTAAAACTGAAATAAAAAATATATTTTATAGTCACTGTAACATTCATAGGTTCACACAATCTTTGAAAAACAATTATTTAATATTATGGGAAGGGTGGGAATAAATAAAATGCACCTGTTATAGTTCAGCAGTAAGTATACATGCATGTGCATAGATAATAATTTGACCTTTACTTTTAATATTAAGTTAAAAAATGTAAAACGAAAAGAAAAAAGATGAGTTTTTCTCTCCAGTTTTCTTTTTTTTTTTTTTAATTTTAATATTACAGTCATCTTGGTCACTTCATCTCAAGGCGCTGATGGAAAGCTTACATTTATATTTCAGAGGCAAACCACAATTGTTAGTTTCCGTCTGCGCAGACTATCTGCAATCACAGATCTGACACGATTAGAAAGTACGACATATAAAAACCACCACCTCCCTGTTCCAGCTTGCATAACGTAAGTTTCTTCTGATGGCAAATAAAAATGCATGAGAGGTGTGTTTCACAGTCACGTGGGGAGTTTTAAGAAGAAGTTTATAGTTCCTCTACACCTAAATGAGGAAACATTAAAGGAAATAAATACCTAAAAGACCAGAACAATTTGTCCTCAGAAGATAAGTTAACCTGCAAACAATCTGGTCTTTGTTTTGTAGGTTTACACCCATCGTAGCTCTAAAATGTCTTTTTCTGGCAGGATGATGCCAGTTTCAGGGTTTAAATCAAGACAAAAAAGAAAAATGCTTACATCACTGTACTCCAAAGTCTGCTTTAGGCTTGAATGTTTTTGCACAGATCCTTGGAGACATAAACAGCAGTGTCAGCGTCGCTGTGGTGAATAACAACGACACAGTCACTCTGATTTTTCATCTTTGGACACTTGAACACAGCGACACAATGACATTTTCTGATTAAATTTTTAATTAAAATACGAATTTATCCACAGATTAAAAATGAAAGGCAGAAAAAGCAAAATGTAGCTACAATCAGGCACCAATGATACATTATTATTCCATATTTGAAACAATTGCGATAACGCAACAATAACATTATTTACCGATCATTATTTAATATTTATTTAGTCAACCGTCGACAGCGGAGGGCCCAAAGCAGCCCACCAAAGACATTCATGGATTCTCCATAATAGATAACTGAGTAAAGACCAAAGCTGATCCTAGCCCCGCCCCCTTTCCCGTATGATAGTCCTCTCTCTACCGCACAAGAACTCAATTAAAAAAAAAAAAAAAAAAAATTGCAAATGTCCACAAGTAAAACAACACTAATTCAGTCTGAAATCAAGAGAAGAAAATGGGATTTAATATCAGACAAGCTAGCAGTTAAAGTGGAAGTTTTGGAGTGATCAACCACACACATACAAGTACTTTTTATAATCACCATTAGCCCTGAAAAACAGACAAGAAGCTGGTGCAAAGAAAAACGAGGTGAGCGACGCGCTGCAATGACAGCAGGGCTACAAACCGCAGAGTAGCCACGAGACGAAGGCATGGTATGAAAACGAGTGTAGTAAGAGTTAAGACATCCCACCTGGTGGTGGACATGGCTTGGCGAGACATTCCGGCACTTGTGATTGGAGTTTTTCTTGACGTAAATGTGTTTCAGGGTGAGAGTGACTAAGGCAGGATGCTTCACACAAGCACAACCGCTGCACAGGTGAATACTGCAGGCGCCCTCAGCACCCATGGGAAGAGAAACGAAAATGGGACGGCTGGCTCAGACACCCAAGAGGGGCTGAGCCAGGCCAGGGAAGAAGAAGAAGAAGAAGAAGAAGTAAACATCTTTGGATGCATTTGTCGTGATCGAGCTGACACAAGTGTAGCAACACTGTTAGATCTGTTCAAATATGGCAAAGTTCTCCACTAGCTTTTTAAGGTCTGGGTGAGAAGATAGTGGAGGTGAGAGACACGCACGCCTTCTGGGTCTCAGATTTGGGAGGAAAACCTGAAAACCTGAAGAGTAGTGGGCGCGATGAATGTAAAGAGAAACCCTGACGTATTACAGATGTGGGAACGGTGACATTAGACCCTGTTTGAGACTGCAGAGGACAGACGTGACAGACTACAGCTCCACCAGCCTGAAGGAGAGATCGAGTCACACAGATTACAGCCGTAGATCCACAATCGTGACAATTACTGCCCTCGTGCTGTCAGTATAGAAATCCATGATATTCATGCAGTATTAACATAGGTAACAAAAACAGACCTATACTGTTTCTTCTAAACATAAATAAATTGATTTGCAAGAAGAAGTTGATGAGAATGGCATCTGGCAGTTGATGTGTGTTATTACATTGTACTGGGATGTAAACAGATGTTTGTCTGCAAGACTGGCATGGCCCCAAACCCACGCTGCAGGCTCCTTTACACCCCACAGTGACAGCCGTTCCCCCTCCCTCCCTCTCCATATCTCCCTCCCCGTCCTCAGTCTGTGGCTTTCCTGTCTCTGCGGCGAGATGAGCATTCAGCGGATGTACACGTCCCTCCCCCAGTCGTCCTGGTTCTTGTTGCGGCTCATGTTGGCTCCTGTGTCCGCGGGGTCCTGGCAGTAACGCTCCCTCAGCTTGGCGCGTCCGTGGGCCTGCGTCTGGCTCGGCATCGGAGGGTGGTTTAAGTTCTCCTGGTCCGGCTCGGCACCTTCGTCTTCCCAGGAGGCCTGTCGGCCGTGATGCTGAGCCAGGTGGAGGCGGCTGCCCCCGCCCCCTCGGTAGGGCTCCGGCTCTTCGTAAGGGTCGGTCTCAATGTCCATGCAGGAGTCGCCGGCCTCGGTGTAGGCCGAGTCCCGGCTGCCCTGGGTCTCGGAGTCGAAGGTGTCTTGCCGCGACAGGCCTCGCCCGCTTCCCCCCCGTAGCTGGCCGCGGGACGAGCGCAGGTACGCCTGCTGCTGGTGCTGCTGCTGCTGCTGAGGCTTCCCTCCCACATCTGTCTGATAGTCATGCAGAGTGCTGCTCCCGCCACACTCTGTCAGAACCCCTTCCCGCTTCTGCTCACCGTGCACCAGGTACGGACCCTGCAGCGAGTCACACCCATGCCACACACACACACACACACACACACACACACACACACACACACACACACACACACACACACACACA
>JAOWBL010000023.1:3217578-3229167 GCA_028564865.1 Zenarchopterus dispar
CACACACACACACACACACACACACACACACACACACACACACACACACACACACACACACACACAAACAAAACATGCACAGACCCAAACAGCAAACCAAACTGTCAGTAGTTTGTCAGCAGGGTTAGAAAACATCAAAACACAAGAAAGACAGGCGTAAGACTTGGAGCTACAAGGACGTGTGGTTTTGAGTTCATTAGTTTTCTAACACACACACATTAATGTACACACAAAATCATTACACAAATATGCTTAATAACTCTTCAGCTAGTGAAGCAGATTAGCCATTTTAAATCATTTTAGTAAAAATAAATTCCCTTTTTGAACATGCTCAACAGAATAGCTGCCATCACAACAGCGCCATCTGCTGGCCGATTCAGGTCTCACCATTTTTTCAGCAACTCATTAACAGAAGTTTTAGATAAATTAAGAAATATGACCCTGTTTGAAATACATTTATATCATTATATTATGTAGTTGTTGCACTATGATGACTGCTAAAATATGGCAGATATTAATTAGGCACAACACTATCGCTGAGGTGTCATGCTGTTAACAGACATAAAGACCTTTGATCATCGAATGGTTATTATGGTTAACCAGGAAACAGCAGCATACCCAGAAGCAGAAACAAAACTGATTAGTCTTTTCCTGTATGATAAATTGATTAAAGAGGACCGGAGTGTTAGAAGCAGCCTCTGCTGAACGAAGCCTTTCTATTTGAAGAGGCGGACATGACTTGCTGTTTTCAGGGGTGGTACCATGGCAACACGGAGGAGGACGGCGAGCTGGATTCAGGCCTTCGGAGAACAAAAAGTGCTGGAGAAATGAGGCCACAGAGCTAACGGGGGCAGGGTTGGGGCAGCAGATATTGTTTTGACACTGACTGCAGTGAAATGGAAAGGGCTTTGGGAGCAGAGGTACCAAGTCCAGTACTTTGGGTTGTGTTGCTTTCACAGCTTTAAACGGTGGACATCATGAAGCACTGACCTGCTAAGATAGAAACTGCATCATGTTACTTGCAGGAGTTTCTCACACTAAGGAACTGGCTCCTTATTAGCGCTTTTATGCGTCACTTCCTGAATAACTATTTCTGTGATTTTTTGTCAGTCTCTTGGTTTTTATATACAACAAAAACAGGTCTAATTCACTCTTCTGTCAGGCTGCCATGTTCGGGTCGCCGGAGTGCCCCACCCATCCCTCCCTCTCCCCTTGCTGCAGGCCTGCAGGACTTCAGACGCCATGCTCTTCCTCTTTCCCCTCGGTGGCTACAGCACCGTCCATGTCTGGCCACAGATCCATGTTTCTGCGCAGGGAGGTGAGCACCTGTACCTGCAGGTTGGAGACAGGCTCGGGGGATGCGGCCAGGGCCGCCGTGGCCATAGTGCGGTTGAGCAGAGGGTTGGGGGGATTGCTGCTCGGCGGGTGTGTCGCCTTCCAGTAGGCCTCCAGGTAGTCAGCCAGGTGTTCACACGCGTCCTCCAGCTGGTTCTCATCCAGGATGATGTCAAAAAGTTCCTGCAACCCACCAAAGCAGCTGCTGAATGATTTTACAGACATAAAAACAAGAGAATTTCCTCTAAGAGGTGCCAGCTTTGCTACGTACAGGTGGGCACTGAGCCAGCTTGTCTGCTGCAACCATCTGCACATTTAGATGTTTCGCCTGGGACTTCCCCCTGGATTTAATGAGCCTCTGGAGAACCTGCAGGGAGTCAGCAGAACTGTCAGCTGAAGCCACGGCCACCAGTGGTTCAAAAACTTTTACTACAAAAGTAAACGAATTCAAACGTTGAAGTTTATCGATAGGAGGACGTCTGGAGTCTTACCTTAGGTGAGGCTATTTTGATATAAACGATGATCGGAGCCAGGGACGTCTTAGCCAGCTGGGAGGGGTGGTTGATGGTGTCAGCATCCAGAGCAACAAGCTGGAGGGTGCGGGCCAGCTCGAAAATACGCTCAATCTCGCTCTGCACCTCAGCTGAAGAGCCGGGACATGGACAGAACCCGTGAACACAGCGAAACAGAGACCAACCGGTATGCGAGCTGCTTTTCTCCAGCTCTCAGTATTAACTTCTGAGTACGTAAGTGTTATGTTAGTACTCACTCGTGCATGTTAAAGTTTTTGGGGAAAAAAAAGAAAAGGAAAAAAAAAAAACACTTCCAAGCATATGAATCAGATTGGACCACAAGTTCCATTTACGCAAAGCTAAATGGAGCACTGCAGCATCCTCATTCATTTGCCACCTCCAGACATTTCAGATTTTCTTGAGTGCTTCTAATCGTTTCTTTTTTTTTTTTTTTTCAAAGTTGTGATTGAAGGAGGCACTTAGAAATGAGATGCCTGTGGCACTTGGAATAACTTACAGCAAGAGCACAATTTCTCACTGTGTAACTTAAACTGAAACAACAACACTAACAAAAAATAAACAACAACAAAACAACATGGAACATCAGATTCTGTTTTGTTAGCGCTAACAGGCAAACCGGTAAGTAAAGCCACTCAAGTTTGTGTTTTTACTTTCACTGCTCCTCAGCAACGGCCCGTAAAAACAACCTTCCCGCTTTTAAAAAAAAAACGTTATCAGCATGTTGACGTGTGAGGAGCGATAGATGAAAACGGCGAACTAGGATGCTCCTCGCCTGCCTGGTCAAACCGCGGCGCCTCAGAAAGTGTGCACGCTGCCAGCCGTGCCAACGGAAAGGAGAGATAAGAGGAGCGACGCGATCTGGGAAGGGAGGCTGCCTGCACACGTCAGCCGCCTCCCGAGGGCTGCAGAGTTGAAGCCGGGTGGGTGGGGGTGGGTGGAGGGCTGGGGGGGTGAATCAGGGCCTCTGAAGATTGATAAGAAGTGCTAACTTTAATTCACATTAGAAAAAAAAAAGAGCAGCAGGCAGAAGGTTGAATATTTGAAAATTTGATTTAAGCTTGACGGCAGAGAGATAAACCTTCTCCCCGACCATGACGGGACTGAGTTCATGAGACGTGGTCCAGCTATTTATAAGAGTCACGACATCGAAAGTTCCCTCTGATCACTCCAGCTACCAGCCGCTCGGGTTTTTGTAAGTTCCTTGTTTTTGTCGGAGACTAGAAGCTGTCACGCACAAGTATGAGGAACAGAGAAACTGACAGGCAGGCAGACAGGCAGACAAACAATGTATGAGCAGATGTTGAATGGAGTTAGAAGAAACAGGGGAGGGGGAGGTGGGAGAAACGCTTCATTGTTTTGTTGCAAGGAAAGCATACATACCCAGTACGTCTGAATCAAGAGACAGAGGAGGAGGAGGAGGAGGGGGTTGGTGTTGGTAGAGCAGGGGGAAGGATGGGTGAAGGGCAGAAAAGACAGGATGAAAAGAGAGAGAAGGCTAGATCAGTGAGGTACAGTAATGCCCAAGGGACATGCTCTGTCTCTGTTTCATCTCCCAACATCAGGAAGTCCTCAGACGCGTCAAGTCAACCGGAAAATTCCTTGAAAGTTTAGCTTTCTCTTTGGCGTCCCCGTTGGACATGTTTACATGTGCATAAAAACCCTCCTCTCCAAATCGTAATTCTCTTCCAGCTACTGCAGCATCATTTAAGTGCATGCTTGTAGTTTTTCGTACATTTGAAATGTTTTTACCGTCATTTTTTGGTTCCTCAGTGAAACTGTTCATGAGCTGAATTTTAACTACCTCTAAAAGGTTATTTGTTTTGTTCTGAACAAGAAGAATTAAAAGAACCACGTCAGTGATATGTCACTGCATGTCCACACCTGGAAACATGTTTTTTTTAGTTTTGAGTCAATTGAGTCAATCTCATATTCTTTGTTTTTTCTTTTTCTAAAAAGGATGAGTAAAAACTACATGTTCCTGCTGTTAAAAAAAAAAAAAGATTTCTGGGCTGAGTCTTTCAATCCCTCTAAAGAAAAAAAAAAGAATTATACTTAAAGCAATAAAGATGTGAAACACATATAGTGAAAGATGTTTAGCAACACCACAACACGACATAAACGGAGATGTTTTACGCTCGCTCTCTGTGCTGTTCTGGCCTAATTGTGAGCTGAGATCCTAACTGGTGTCGAGTGTTTTCTGGTTACTACGGAAACGGGCCTCACCCAGGCTCGAGCGGGTGCTGGAGCGCTCGATGATGGTGTGTTTGCTGGGGTTGTTGAGGACCGACCGTTTGGCCAGAGAAATGTCTGCAGTCACTCGTGTGATGGATATCCTGAAAAACAGAGGATCCGGGTCAGTCAAAACCAGAACCGTGAAAGCCGAAGGTCATGTGACGGGAGTTCATTCTCACCTGCCCTCAAACTTGTGTTTCAGAAAATCAAAGAGTGCTTTCTGCATCATGTCCGTCACCTGCGGAGGAAGATCAGACATTAGAAACGCTCTACAGACGTGACGTCAGACGTAAAGCGTGCGCAGCCTCCCGTACTTCATAGCCTTTGAGGGACGGTCCAACGAGGATGATGGGTCTCATGGAGGGGACGACATCATAGGGGGGGACGTGCTCCATCTGAGTCAGGAAAGGAGAACGTTCAGGTGAGTCACGTCATGTTGACACAGTTTCCCACAGCTCACACAGATCTGCAGCCAACAGTTACACTCGTGCACATATCCCCGTCCCCCCTCCTCTCACGTGAGCGCCGGCGCTGATGGATGGTGACTTTAAGACGTTGGAGTCCATTTGCTTTTATTGAGTGTCTATCAAAGCTCAGAGGCAGGGATCAATTTTAAACCGAGAGCCTTGGCCTCCATTTCTGAGTCTGCAGTCTGGCATAATTAAAGTAGCCATAATTAAACCAGATGCTGAGGTGTCAGGAGATTTCTCGTGACTGCGCCGCGGCCCTTATCGCACGCGTCATACTTCACACCTCCCGCCTGTTAACTGTCAAAATATTTCTGCCTGCATATGCTGCAGTAATATTTTTGCAATAAAATACACTTAATTCCAACTAATATTTTTGCATTCATTGTTTTTCAAATATTTTGAGATTTTGTTTTTTAGAAAGTGGAAAATATAGAGCCCCTTTATGTACACAAAGAAATGAACAGGTTGGATCATTGAACAGAACAAATCTACTCTTTTGTTTTGAATTACACAAAATCAGAGCAGTGAGAAACAGGAATGACAGCGTTCAACAATATGGAGTTAGAAGTTGCTCAATAGATAGATTTGGCTTTTTTTCAGTATAAGAATTACATACTCAAGCTTTGTATTTTTAAAAAAAACTCATATTACACTCATATTTCATCTTCTTGAATATAGACCTGCCTCGACTGGTTCGGTTCTACCAGACGTTTCTTCCTGGTTTTTTCTTTCCACAGTCGCCTCGTGCTTGATCAAGACGGGAGACTGTACTGAAGAAAAGTCTTGTTGGTTTCCTTAACTGGACAATTATTAATATTTCTAATTGGCTTTGTATTAATTTGACTAATTTGGATTAACTGTACTCTTGACGTGGCTTTAGAAGACATTTGTAGTAATTTGGCAATATATAATAAATCTGAATTGAACTTTAATTGACTTAAATATTACAAGACATTTATATGATTTAATGTTTAAAAAGAAACTATTTTTAATTTTAATTTTTTTGTACAATGCTGCAGCAGTTCTTGTGACTTACACTCTAAAATACTTGATTTTTTTGACTCCTGTCTCTTTAAATATAGGGCAGGCTGCTCAGATGCCACTTCTCAAACTATTTAATAATAAAAATGTTAAGGTTTAAACTTGTAGACCTAAATCTGCTTCTATAATGGAAAAGGCCATTGTCATGTTATTTTTAGTTGTTTTTTTTTTAATGTCTTTGAAAACAATGAAATGTTGCTGACTCATCTCATCTGATTGTGTTGAAGGACACATACTGATTTTGTGTCCTGTTAAACACTTTTTTTTATTATGTCCTCTTCGCCGTGATTATAGATTAACACAAAAAGAGTTGTGTAATAAATGCAGAACCCTGCATGGAGTCTGCTCAGGCGTTTTGTAGCATGCCGATCAGAAAACGATTTGTTTTTCCTTGGACCATAAAGGGGAAAAACACAAAAGCACAATTTTACTTATTTTGTTTTTAAATTTCATAAACCACCTCCGAGACAATGCAGTTACAGCTAAAATGTAAATGTTATCCCTATCTCACATTCCTGAGTCATGATGTCATTTAGTGAGCGTTAATAAACTCAAATGTGGACAATTTTCACTCACATCTGGAATCCTAAACGAAATTGAACGAATGTCAGGACGCATTACAGTCAGACTGCGACTAACAGGATGTGAGGCAGTTTTGCACCTGGATCTTCACAGTGACAGCTGCGATACGAGGTCACGACGAAACGGCAGAAGCGTCACCGCAATTCTCAACTGATTCTGCTGATGTTTTGGCTTTAATGTGCACCTGGAAGCATGAAAAGCTGAGCACAAGCTACCGCATGCAAGGAGACGCCAGACAAAGGAAAAATAGGAACGTGATTAAATGTTAGAGGTTAGTGTTTTAGATCAAACCACACTCACCGACTTCTGTTTCTGTTTAGCTGGGCCCCCTAAGGTATCATTCCACATTGAAGCAAAAAGAAACAAAAAAAAAAAAACAGAAGCACAAAACACAAGAGCACATTTAGTTATTGATATGTTAGGATTAGGGAAGAAATTGGGAGAGGAGTTGTCTATTGATTAGAGTTTACACTAACTGCCTCCGCTGTGGTCGTTTGAAAACAGACCAATATCAAGCAGTGACAGCCATTTCAGGGAGTATCACTTAGTTCAACGCCTCTCCCAGCTGATCCAGCACATAAACACACCACCAAATATATCTCAGCACGCCCATCGTGACTGGAGCCTGAGGAGCCAAACAGGGTTAGAGTCGGGGGCTAAAGTAGCAGCGAGGAGGGTTAAGTTTGGAGCATTTCATAAGAAACTGGAGGGGGAAGGAGAGATCACACCTGAGCACAAAGGCAAGATGGAGGACAAGGAAAGCTGGGGGCCTATTGTTACCTTCTTAAAGAAGGGCAGTCGATGGGCGTTGGCCTGGGGGGATGTTACGCTGCCTGACATGTTCTTGGGGGAGCGAGGCTCACCCTGGGACTCAGGGGGCTCCTCGGCATCCAGGTCGAGGGGATCAACGTCAAAGGAAATGTCTGCATGAGCTGATGGGTTCGGCGCAGAAAAAAAAAAAAAAAAAAAAAAACAGAACAGGAGAGCAGGAAGAAGAGGAAACGAGAGTTGAGAAAAATAACAGAGGAAAAGCAAAAGGGGAGGAGTAAACAGAAGAAAGAGTGTGAGAATGTGAGAAGCATCCAGAAGGCGAGAGGTGACAGACTGTGGTAGAAAAATAAAAAGGTGTTATCGCATAGCTAAAACTGAAAATAAATCTGACAAGAGTTTGCAAAAAAAAAAACAAAAAAAAACACAACAGATTATCATGAGGCAAAGCACAGACTTCAGGTGTGATAGCAAGAACGGCGGAGGAGAAGATGAATTCAACGTGAAAGCAACCGAACTGGAAGCGTAGATGTGTGTGTGTGTGTGTGTGTCGGGGGGGGGAGGAGGAGGGGCTGCAGGGTAAATGGAGATACGGCAGAAAAAAAGCCAAGTAGGAATCAAGATAAGTGATGGGGATGATGCACAGGGCCGGCAGGTGTCTCTTTTTTCAAAGATGCAACGTGAGATTTGGGGAGGTGAATTTATTATCTGTTTGATGGGGGAGATAGATGTGGAAACAAAGATTGGCATATCACTCTTGGCAGGCAACCTGTTAGCTTAGCTGGAAACAGGAGGAACGGCCCTGTCGGCGCCCTAAGACTGCAAAATCACTCATTAGCCCGTGATGGAGGTAGGAGATAACTTAATCTCTGCTTAAATATGCTTTCCACTTTATCAAACCTCAACTTGAGTGTGACAGGGTGTGTTAGACAGATGTGGGCCTCTGCTCAGTGGATCTGCATGATGAACAAATGGTGTTGAAGTCGGTTACAGATGTTTATGTTTCCCCATTTTCACTTCAGAGGCACCTCTGTGTTGTCCCCGTGACCCACACGCACGCCACCCAGACATACTTAACAAGCTTAATGAGTGTGGTCCATTCGCATCTCTATTTCTGTCCCGTCCTACGCGCTAACGACAGACCACGAGGCCCCTCTCGCTTCACGCAGCAGCCCACCGAGACACGCTGCGATCCATCGTCACGCCTGGATAACAGGCCCGGTTAATATCTTCATCTAAACCTCAGGCGCCCGTATCATCTCACTCACTCTCATTTCCAGAACCGTTTACATGCGGTCACGGCTGTGGCACTTGATAGGGGACACCATGTGACCTCACCTGTGCCAGGTGGGGTGGGCCTGCGGGTTCCCGTAGCAACATCCAGACTAGAACTTCCTCCTGATTTACTGTGAAATTTTGCAGAAAACAAAAGCACAATATTGTGAATCACATTTTTTTTTCACTCCACAAAACATACGTACATGTACACATGTACATATTTCTGAATCGTATTAGTAAATAGAGATTAAAGAGCTGCGCGGAGGAACCGAGTGACTCACAGCTGCTCTTCTGCTTATTTTAGCGTGTTTTACATTGTCTGCTGGGTGAAGAGTGACTCATGTTTGACTTGTTTGAAAAGTGGTGCTGTTGTTTGCTCTGCTGACACCGCGGACCCAGAGCGCCTTTCATCGTCACCTGGAGCTGAGCCGGTTCTGCCGCATCCGCTGCTCCTGCAGCAGCCGGGTGTTCTCCAGTTTGACCGGGCTGGGAATGAAGCCCACCTCGCAGCCCTCCTTCACCAGGCGGCCGATCCACCAGTCGTTGTTGTACTTCTGCGTGCAGGACAGGATGGGCAGGCGTCAGAGTGAGCACTTTCTAAGTCTCTGCTCATCAAAAACTGGCCTGATCGATAAAATCTCTGCTCTATAGTTCTGCATGTAACAAACAGTTATGCACCCTTTAAAACTGGAACCAGTGCAGTTTTGTTTGTTTTTCGATATTTTTCCCCAGATTCTGAATCGTCTATCTCTCCCTGCAGTGCAGCTTGTGCTGCAGAAAACACCCACTCATTGCCTGGCTCCGGCTTAGACAGAAGGAGGCTGCGGTGTAAGATGCAGCAAAGCATGAACCCTTGTTGGCTTTCCACCCACCATCACTGCCGATCTGTCCAAAGGGGAGAAGCCTGAAGCCTTGCTGCTGACATGCTTTTCCCTAGATCATCCAGGGTCATCTGACAGAGCGTTACTTTTATATCAAATCTGTGCTTGTTGCTACGAAAATCCTAACTGCATGCGTGCAGATGAGGAGCTAAATAGAGTTTACGTGGGATGTTCAAACCTCTTTAATGTGCAAGAAGTCTTTGGCTTCGAAGGAGATGGCCATTCCCTGCACGGGAACGTCGTCGCTGGGGCCTGGGTTGTAACCCACATTCGTGCGCACAGCAAATGCCACTGGTTTGGTCTGGAGCCAGGATGAGAGAAACACTTATGAGAACACTGAGAAAGAGGTGAAGGGATTTAACGGTGTCAAAACGTCAGCACGCAGACTGACTGTCGACGTCTGACCTTCGCTTTCTCAAGCGTGGCGAGGGCCTGTCTGTCGGCCTCCTTCCTCAGAGCCTCGGGATCCTCCTCCAGGGACACGTCCGAGTCCGACGGTCGGCTGGTGTAGGAGTCTGCAGAGCCCTGAAATGAACAATGGGTTTACTCAAAGGTGAGGAGAGGAAGCCTGTCAATCAAACCTGGCTGCAAAATGACTTGAGGAGCATCTTCTTGTCTACGGTCTAACCAGATAACCTGTTTGTTCATCTTCTCCCTGCTCTGAAGATTCCCGTATGGTTCTAGGTCCTGAGCGATCAAGACAACGTCAACAAGTGAAACCTACATAAACACAAAAGGGGCCACGGCCTTTATGTTGCATGTAAGATGACTCTTTGTAATTTGAGGTGGAAAGGATGCACATGAACTGGCTGACATAGTCGCTGCAGCTCCAGCGCGGTTGAAGTCTTAAATCTTTATGCAAAAGCACAGTCGGTCCAGTGTGTGGGTGCATCGAGTACAGAAACAGGCACAGAGAGGAAAAAAAGTCTGTGTATAATATCATTGAGGATATAAATTTCTCATGAAGTGGCTACAGTTTCCAGCACATCCACCACTCATGCACGGTAACTTGACTCTCTCCGGCTGACCCCGACCCAGACTCCATGCCACAATGAATTAAAAAAAAAAACACTGGAGCACCGGCCCGATGTTCTGTTCTTCTGAAGAGTTTGAGTGTTCAATTTATATAACAATCCCACTTGTTCTCTTGGTGCTGCTTTTTTTTTTCTTTTTTAATTTTTTTTTATTTTCTGTTTTGAGCTGACAAGCTGCCTGGCATTTGTAGGAGGCACTGACAAGAATGCGGACAGCTGAATGTGCTGGGAAGAAGAAGTGACTCACTAGGTGTAGGCTTTTTAAAATAGAAGTGAGAATGCTCAAAGAGGACATTCGCCATATGTAATGTTGATTGAAAATTCCCTGCACATGTGTAGTCAGACATCACATCAGTGAGTACAGAAACCATCTCTGAATTGGTGCCAGGTATGGATTGGAATGAGTTTAAAGAATATGGACACGTCAAAAACTATATTTTTTAAACTTACAGTGCATAAAACACCTTCAAATGTGGAACCTAGTTACTTCTGAAGAGCCTCTGTTTTTTTTTTTAATCTAATAGGAAAGAGTGATTAAAAAAAGTTGATCTGGCTTATATAATTAACTATAGCAGTTTACAGAAATCCAAACCATCAACTGATGCTCTCTGGTCTTCTGAAGTGAAATAAGAGCTAAAAACTTTACTTACATTTCATCAGTTTAGTAGAGCCCACACTAGCTGCCAAAAATACCTCCAAAATCCACATATTTTAGTGTTTTTAAGCAAAATACAGTACTCTGCAAATGCTCCAGATGTGGTTATTATTGCAATGAAGAAATTAAAAAAAAAAAAAAAAAAATCATTGTAGGAGTTGGAGAAAGAGCTGAACAGCGTTATATAAAGCTAAAGCTGAATATTTGCCAGTTACTTAACTTATATATGCATTTTATGTAAAGTCTTGATAATCTCTGCGGATATGTTCATGAATATGGAAGGATCATTTGCATATTTATCAAATGTGTTTGAGTGAAAAGATTGGAGGAAAGAAACAGATCAGGAGCAGAAAAAGAAACCGTTGTTATATCTGACGTTGAGTTACTTTAGTGTCTCCACTTCATCATAACAAGAAAACATAAAATTGTCTTTTACTCCTCTGACTTCTTTTGTGCTCTTGATTGCTTTATTTTCCCAGCAATGTAAAAATAAAAAGATCAATAAAAGGAACTCAAAAGAAGGACACTTGAGTCAGGAGTTAAAGCAGCAGAATCCTGTCTCCATGGAAACTTTCAAAAATGCTTTAATTTACCTGCGACGCCTCTGGAGTATCATATAAGTTGCACGATTTCAGCAATCAAATTAAATTATTTTAAAAAACTTTACTAGAGTACAGTTTTATACTATGAGCCTGACTTTAGGATGAAGCTTTTAGGAGTTTGGCGCTGTGGGCGGAGTCAAACCAATATGATCTCCATCACATGACAAAAGTGTCTTTG
>JAOWBL010000023.1:3273155-3285664 GCA_028564865.1 Zenarchopterus dispar
ATGGATGGATGGATGGATGGATGGATGGATGGATGGATGGATGGATGGGCTATTTTAATTCAATACCAACTTTAGACCATAGTTCACCCTTGATCAGCACTTATTCTTTTTAACTTATCAACCTCTTTATTGACCTATTTGCCATTTTTTCCCTTTAGGTATTTATGGTACCTGTTGCTAAGTAACCTCATCAGTTGTTAAATATTTAGCCTTTTTGATAAAAACCCCAACTTTGTTGAATAATGCTGATCTCATAAAATTCAAAATTCGAGCACAAAGTCATGTGGAATATTTTTTTGTGTGTCAGGACATAATAAAAATAATCTACTGGGTTTTAAAAAAAAAGGTAAATGCATTTTCAAATGAATAAAAGCAAGTTACATCTTAAAGGTTTAACAGATTTATATGGACTGTCTGTTCTGATCACTGGCAGTACAGAAGAGGGAACCAATGACCTGCCAGTGGTGTATAAATCTAAAACACACCACTTCATACAGAAACTCTGGAAGCTTAATTTCAGCCACATCCACAGCAGATTTTTTCTGCCAACACTCGATGATAATCCTCCATCACTTTCAGCGTCTACATGTCCTCCTCGCTTCTCCACCCTGTCCCCTCACTCACACCTGAGTCATAATCATGCAACACTACGAACAATAAAAGATCTTCATTTGATATTGTCTAAATCCACTCACCAGTGACTGCTCAAATTAGGGCTGCGAGCTATCTCGGCCCGTTTTCTTATCTCTGTCCTCTGAGCGGACCGGTTTCTACCAGAACATTTCACACCAAAGCACTAAATCAGCCTAAAACTTCTCTTTAAATTCACGTCATGTCACACAAAGTCCTCAGCTGGTCTGGAGTATGTTCTCTTTAATATTCAGCCGTCAAACTTTTTGACATAAACATGAAGCTGATTGGTGGGGAGATGCATTTTCTAGTTGTGTAATCATTTGGTAACACACATGAATGGTTTGACGTCTCATCTAATTTGATTAATTTGATTGATCAAGTTTGTGTTATGAGACCTCTTGCTGGTGTGACACTAATGATAATAATTATCATGCCAATCTTTTAGGTGCCTAAAACTGTTGATTTCTGTCTTTTGCTTAAATATATCATTTAAAAAAACAAAAACAAAAAAACTTGATTTGAGTTCACTAGAAGATGATTATTTAAAGTACTATCATTATAGGGGGTATAGCTCAGTGGTAGAGCATTTGACTGCAGATCAAATGGTCCCCAGTTCAACTCTGGGTGCCCCCTTTAACAGCCTTTGTTATTGTTATTAACATCTAAAACATGCAGGACAGCAGCCCTCAAGGACAGGCTTTGGACATCCCTGGCTGAGACCTTTCCCTGCTTAAGTCAGTGGGTCAGACGTGTCCCATCAACATGATTATGATCCTCATTTTCACATAAGGTTTGAGCAGACAAATATCCAAAACGTGTTGAATCTGGAGGACGAGCTCTGACATAAACAATCACAGTGGCAACAATGATAAACAAAGTTCTCTAAATGCTAATAAAATATCTTCATACTTCCTTCTCCATCACATTTAGGAAAAGACTATCCTCTATTTCAGGATGATTGTTTTCTGTTCCTTAAATTGTAATTAATTTTAAACCCCAGGTCTTGGACTTAAATTAAGACCTTTACTGTAACTTTTATCGGCTCAGTTAGCTGTTGGGATTAAATAAATCCTCAGTATAAAGTTCATTGGGAGTCAAGTTGAGTGCTAGAGTATCTGACCATGGATAGAGAGATGTTCAGAGATGTTTAATAAGCACTTTGAGATGTTATCTCACCATAAAGTGATGATTTCGTCACAAACTTATAGTTTACAGGCTGCATGATCTATTGTTAGTTTTTATTCACCTGTTTTCTCAGAAAGGTTTCTATTTGAGTGAAATGACCTTAAAGTATTAAAGTTATTATAATTCTCCTAAAAGGACCTTCGACGCATCTTTCTGTTCTAGTTTCTATTAAAGTTAAGCATAGTAATTTATCCAGTACCAACAGTGAAAAGTCACTTTTATAAACAACAGTTTTCAATGTCAGCATCTCAAAACACGAAGGAAAAGGAGCATTTGACTGCAGGTCAAGTGGTCCACATTACAATCTTTGAAAGCCTTGTCTTTTTCTTGCATGAAATATATTTTGAAAGAAACGTCCTTAGCTCTGTAGTAAAAAAAAAAAAAAATCATGTTCCCAAAAAGTTCCCAACATGTTTAAATAAATGTAAACAATTAAGATGGCAGGCGTGGCCAGAGCGGTCCAGTGATGCTACTCACCATAACCACTGACCGTAAATCTGTTTATTCACATATAAAGATGAAACCTACTCAAATCTATCCGATCCAAAAAAGGATTGTATTGTAGATGTTTATTTAAATGGGACATCCGTCCGCTTAGCTGGGTTTTTTTTTTTTTATTAGTTTCATGGCCCAACAGCAGTTCTATGGGTCAATAAACTGAAAACAGATATAAGCTGTTATATTTGACCTGTTTATTGAATTTTTAGCTTTTTGTTGATATTTTTATTGTGTCTAACATTAGCTCATAATGGTTCTTATAGACTCAGTGGGGGTATAGCTCAGTGGTAGAGCATTTGACTGCAGATCAAGAGGTCCCCAGTTCAAATCTGGGTGCCCCCTTTAAAGGTTCACCTTTGTTCACATACACTACACTGTACACATTCAAAGGTGTGTTCCTCCTTTGTTGATTTTTCTCCTCCTCGGAAGTTAACATGATCTGTTGTTAGCACAACCTTTCTGCTTGCAAGGCTACCGTCTCAATAAAATCAGACTTTTTTTCTTCCAGTTTAAGATCTGAAGCAAAAGGTTCCAGGTACTTTCACTTGAAACTGCTCAAAAATAATGATTTTATCATTTAAAACTTATTTCTTCTTTCAGTTTGTCATTTCAACCATTGGACGGAGCTCCTCCATTTCTGAGGTTTCTCTCAGGTGAAATCATCCTTAAAAGAACCGGCCATCCTGGTTCTGGTGGATTATACTCAGACCTCACAGAGGTGCTGACAGACATCTTTAACATCACCCTCACTGAGGATGTAATATTTGTTTGTTTTGGTTTGGGAACTGGTCTCCCGCTGATAGGAAGGCTGTACAGTAAATGGTTAAATCTGCTAAAAACAACACCGAGAGCATCCTTCCTTCTCTGGAGGACATTTACACTTTAATATAATATAATACACTTTATTGCCACGCATGGACTAATACTGAATGTGTTTTTCTTTCTTTAGCTGCTGTTTTAATTTTATCTTTATTTTTGTAAAAAGGTGTTTGAGTTGATTTTTTTTTTTTTAAATTATTGGGTATTTTTGGCTGCTACAAACTTAATACAACACATAACCAGATTCAGATATGTGGATGGATACTCTGACATTTTTATATTTGTATTTTCTCGTTCATCCCAGATATGTTTTGTTTTGTCTTGGTGCTTTGTTTTTTGTTTTTTGTTTTTTAATTTATTTATTTATTTATTTATTTGCTGTACCACATCTACTTTTTTTTTTTTTTTTTTTTTTGCTGTTGCAAAAATGCAGTTTCCCCACTTCGGGACAAATAAAGGTTTTCTTCTTCTTCTTTAATCTCTATGCTGAGACCTGAGAAGCAGCTCTTGTTCCTTGCTTTTAACCTGCTCAGATGATAATATTTAGCCTTGGCCTGAGTTTGAATTGTTAAATATTTCTGTAATGACCCCAGAGAGGGAGGGTGTAGCTCAGTGGTAGAGCATTTGACTGCAGATCAAGTGGTCCCCAGTTCAACTCTGGGTACCCTCTGAAATATCATGAACAACTTAACTGTGAACAAAAGAAAACATTCACACTCTTTTGTTTGGGTTTCTTGACTTTACAAACCATTATGTTGAGCTTTTCTCTATTCCCACAGTCACACAACCAGCTACGTTGTCTATTTCCATAAACTGATTTGACAGTTGACATTCACTGCAAAAACTCATTTCTAATATAGAAAAAAAAACTTCTTCCAAGAAAATTGAGGACTATTTTGTTAGTTTTAAGAATTCTATTCAAATAAATATTTTTTTATCCTATGGACAAATATATCTTTGCTTGAAACACGTCAATTTTGACTAGATTTATGGAATATTAGGATTATTCTGGAGAGGCTGTTTTTGCGGTGTTCATACCTACAAGTGGCTTGCATCAAACTTTCTTGTGAACATAAAAACACACACGAGAACCAAATACAGTGTGTGTTGCTTGTATCTACAGAAACAGACAATTTCATATTTGCCTGACCATTTTGACTAAGTCAGGACACAGAACGCTAAAACGATGTTACAACTGCTGTTTCGCCGTTTTGCATCCCAGCTGGCTTTAAACAGCACTGCAAGAGTTAATGCTTGGGTGTAGTTCCAGCTGCTTCACTGGGTGGATGTGTGAGGGTGGGGATATAATTTACCTGTTGTGGGTCACAGGAAGTTTGTCATTCTTGTATCGGATGTATGTCAGATCGAGGCCCACATACTGAAATGACACAATTCAAATCTGAAAAATAAACCGGCGATTGGATTTCTGTGTCCACACGGGCCGAAAAACAACAGATATGAGTCACATAAGCGGGAAAAAAAAAATCTTTGTTCATATTGGCAAGAAGACAAATGTCATTATGGTCGAAACAGTGGAGTGTGCTGTTGCTAGGCAACATGTTGATTTAGTTGTGCATGTTAAGTCCAGTTATGCTTTGCGTAACTGGACAGCGAATTATGGATACTCTGCATTACAATTCATACATTTTCCATCCATATAATGAAACTCTGTCTTTTGTAGGCATGGTGTCTAAAGTCTCCTCGAGCAACTTCATCAACCGTTGATGCGTAAGCCTCAACCATACGTACACAACAAACGCAGCTGAAGAAAGATGATGCACATGTATTCCACCCACACAAACACTTACATTCACAGCAAGTTTGGAGCCATGAGGATTATGTTATGGTGTGTTGCAGCGGGGGGAAAAAAGAGATAAGCTTTTCATTTTTCATCCTACACCACAACAAAGAAACAAAAGTTTTAACCCTCGGAGTGAGGAGCCACTTATCAACACTTGGGTGTTGTAAATCTCCATGCTGCTTTTTAAATTCGGAGTTGATGCAAGCCTTGAGAAAATATGTGTTTATGTGAACGTCATAACACTTTTCACTCCCAGATGGATTGAGGAGAATGGGGCTGCTAACCCTTGCAGCTCGCCTGCATAAACCAGGCTAATTTGTTAATTTTACACCATCATTCACGTAACCTTCGAAACACTTAAGAACAGGCTGGAGTGACAAATTTGTCAGTTGGCTTCTTTGAAATCCCTCTGCAACATGCATTCAGCCAGGCCATTAAAGACATTTCCATATTTCGCAGTCGCAGGCTGACAAGTGGATATCAACGTGCATTAAGCCTGAGACAGGCACGTCATTAATTAAACAGGACTTCATGGGAAAGTTGAACTTCATGTGGAAAAGGGCATCTTTTGAGATGACAGTTTTATGACTTGGACTCGTCCGTGTGAACGCTGCGTGTCTGCATGAATTTAAATGAAAACTTCCTGATAGGAAACTCTCCTAGGAAACTGTGAGGAATCCAGACAATAAAAGGGAAAACATCGTCATTTGTCATACGCTACATCTCTGCGATCAAGTCAGCTAGCTTAAGTGTTTTAACTCAAAATACATCATGCCACCATTTGCTGGAGTTTTCACTACATATTTCACCTCCTGACAGTTGGGACTGGATATATTTTATTTTTTTTCTGACATTTAGGAGCAGAATCATCCCTTTAAGCACTCTCCTTTTGTCATATGTGTATAAATGCCTTGTTTTTTCTTGCTTTTTTTTTTTTGCTTTACCCTCTAGTTCTACTTTACTAACTCTTTCAGGTCTCTTTAACTCTTTTTTTTTTTTGAATACTGTCGACTCTGATCAAACATACTGATCATGTTACTGATCAAACATACCTCAAAGATCAATATGTATTATTGTGACGTTTTTTGTTTTTTTTTTAAATTTGATGTTTATGTAAGCAGACAGATGAACAGTAAACAACAAACTTTGGCTTTTCTGTAGAGTTTCCATGTCTGGAGCGACTGTTTGTGTACCGTTTTCCTTCACTGGCGAGAACTGTGACTGCAGGTTCGACTTCTTCTGTTTAGCTTCGGCCACCGCCGCTGCCTCTCTTGTTTACACTTGGTTTCCTTGCAAGTGGACAAAACTGTCTCAGCGAGCAGCTGCAGGTCAGTCGGTTCACTCATTGACAGATACAATCTATATTTGTTCATCTTTTTTTTAAAAAAAAAGATTGTTTAAATCACTGATCAATCAGTTATCTCAAATGATTCTTGAGTTGTCTTAGTAGGCAGATTATTTTAGCTTAGATCAAGAGGTCCCTCATTAGATATGATAAATATATAAATTTTATTTATTCTTTTATGTAGCTTAATAAAGATTAAGTAGATGATCTGGGAAAAGTCTGCTGGAAGTCAGTGCAGGTCTGTATCCATCCATCCATCCACTTCTCAGCTCATAAATATTTGTAAACTATGACTCAAGCAACCAAAATTACAATTAAAGTTCAGTCCACTGGCAAATCTGCGTGGTAACAACTCAGCGATAACAAACTGCGTAACTTTAGGATATTAAAACATTTTTGCTGGAAAATCTGTGATTTCCTTTGTAGTCACACATGGTTTCATGCTTTGCAAGGAAAAGCATTTAATTAGAGCTTCTTTTTAGACATATGAGGGTGTGCTGGCCTGAAGTAGGAGGTCTTCATTTATATATCAGCTTGTGTATTAGTCATGGATCGCATGTCTATATAGGGCAGAAATGAAGTCTAACAATGGGAGGAAGAACAAACGTTTATAGCTGAAGGGTAAAGCATTTGGTTGTTACTTAATAGCATGGTAAAATAAGATTAGCAGGGTTAAAAATGGAGGCAGGAAGTTAACACAGTTTATCCTCTGATCGCTCATCAATGGTACTTTATTCTAGAAAATCTGTTTCTATTCAACACGAAACCAAAGCTAAATCCCAGTGAAAGGTTGACCTAATTGTTGCTAGTTATTTCATTTTAAGTGTTAGATATCCTTAAATCAAACACTTCAGTGTCTGAAAAGAAAAGCGAAGTGCTTCAGCAGGCCAGAGACAATTTATTCATGTTTTCTTTGTAGCGTTACCTGCAGCGTGGTACTCGGTGTCCGCCTGGAGCGGAAACCTGCAGACTCTCAGGACTCGCCTGCGCACAGTTTGACACGTGTGGTCGACTTGTTACACACATTTCCTGTGTTGCATGCCAGCGGTTTTCAATCTCAGTGACAGAGATAATTTGTCTCCGGGGCATTCGGGTCGCTCTAAAACGAGATTATTTAAATATTTAAAACACACACACCAGACTGCATTAAACACTGAACTTACAGATGATTATTTAAGCACCAAGAATGAAACAGAACTACTGATTAATTTTTTTTCTTTTTTCATCTTTTATTATCTTCTGTAAGAAAATATCAAACAACAATATCAAACGTTTTCTAGATTTTGATGCTTAGCTCCTTTTAACGTCTGATTTGGAGACATAAGTCAAAGCAAGTCCTACCATCAATTCTTTACACTGAAAAACTTTGATTCGAATTATTTTACTTTCATCAAAATTATTTATTTGTCCTTTATTCCCCATATTTTACTGCTATGTGCTATAATACACAATCTGATCAGCTTTTACGCCTTTATTAAGACATTTCCAGTAATAATCAACTATATAGCTGTTTTATAAGAGGACAAAATTGCAATTCTACGCCCATGAAGACAACATTAGATACCGCATGACTTTTTAGATATGTGTAATGTAATGGACCTCACCGTGAATCTTTTTCACACCTATTTCTTTTTATTTTTACCCTTTTAGGCACACAATGTCATATATGAGAGAATGAAATCACTTTAGAGCATTTGTAAGGCCACGTCTTACTAAAATCATTTGTGTAATAATGTTAAATACACTTTCTGTTCAGCGAACAAACAAATAAGACTGAAATTCTGAATATTTCATCCAAAACCGTGATCCAAAATTAATTTAAAGGAGCCATAGGTGCATTTCTGTTAGCAGAGGTTCTGGGTAAACCCACCAGGTGGGAACCTCTAACAGGGTCTCCTCAGCCCGTTCATCTGACTGGACACCGTAGCGCCACACGAGACCCACTGACTGGACAAATATCACAGCTGATCACGTGACGGCTCTAATTCATATTTTTTTAATGTTCGCAAACAGCCAACGGCATAAAGAGAGACAAAACAAGAAGAAGGCAGCAAAAGAAGACAGAAAAGAAGGATCAAGGGAACAGGAAAGGACAGAGATGTTTGTCGGTCAAGCTATCTTTTTGTTTTTTCTTGTAATGTTCATCGCCATCAAATGGACTCCTAGCAAAATGTTTCTGGTCCAGATGGTTCAAATGAGGTGGGTTAATTACATCATTTAGGATACCCGATCAGCAGAACTTCCCCACTCTCAGCCCCTCCACCCACCGCCCCACCACCTCCAGGTCCTTCCTCCGGGCTGAGCTAGTATCGCTCTGACTACAAGAACATTTTTCATCCAACAAATGTTGCTAAAGTCCACTTCTCCAGAACAGATGCTGGTAATGGAAAAAAACTACCCAGAACCCCCACCGGTGAAAACACACCTACTGCCTTATTTTTGAACATTTTCGCCACTTGTTTAATGTTGTGTGTCTGTTTTACCTTCTAAAATCAGAAAATTATAATTCCACTCAGGGTCAAGTGTTTCTGTTGTCTTGTGCATAAAAATTTGATGAATATACAATAAATCTTTATGATTGTTGTTGTCATTACACCTGCCACTCCCTCTCTCTTTTCTTTCTTTATGTACTTATTTATTTATTTAAGCTGGAAGATTTCACCTTTTAAACCCTGATTTGTCTTTTTTTTATTAAATTTTTTTTAAATCAGCGTTCACTTTGTCTTTGACAAGCTCAAATGTAAAACTGTTCACATAATGTATTATAACAGTCTCTTTAGCGTTTTCCCTCCATCTGGTAAATTAATTAAAAAAAAACCCCAAACACTTTGCGCGGTTCGTGTATCTCATAAGCGTTAGCTGAAATACTTAAATCCTCTGTGCCTCCCTGAGCAGTAATGAAGTTCTTGGAAACAGTGAACCTTTGTCGATGTTTATCTGCTGCATGGAGCGAATGAATTAACAGAGGCTGAACGGCGGATACATGCACATGTTCATTATCATACACAAACATGCAGCTTAGACGTTCAGAGGCTCGTGAGCGAGCAAACATTTGGTCGTTAAATATCTGCCGTCCGGGGATAAGCTGCTTTCTTGACTCAGGCCGTGGGTTTGGCTGCCTGAGTAAAAGTCAAACAGGGCTGAAATGGCTCAGAAAGTTCACGTTACAGGTAGAGGTGGTTTGAATTTTACAAAACTTCTTCTACAGTCTCAAGGTGGGAAATTAAAATCAAATGATGCCAGGTTTTATTGGATTTTGGCCCAGTGGTTTTGTCTTGATGGATCCTGCCAGCAACCAGGCATTTTGTTTCGTGAGCAGGAACCCTGCAAACTATCAGTCAGGATCGTATTTTTATGCTTGTTTATGAAACAAGTCTCAGCACAAAAAAGATGAACTATTAATCAACATAAAACATATTCTTGTAATCCTAAATAAAGTAAATCTGTTAATAAAAACCACTAACTATGACTGTATGAGCTGAATATATTTTAAACAGATACAATTGGTTCATTTTTTTATTAAATTAGGGGGAAAAAAATCAGATGTTGGCATAAGATGGACTCACCGATTAACAGATCCTACAGTTATTTCTAATTTCCCCTAAGTTAAAAAATAAAGTTGTATTATGCATGAATCTGAGTAGATTTTTAAAAATCTTTATATATTGTTATCTTGCTCTTTGGTAAGATCTTTATTTTTTCAAGTAAGGTGCATTTAATTTGTCATTTCCAACCTCCACATTCCCCCTCCACCAACTCCGGACACATTTTAGCCAAACTAAACCAAAACTAACCACACTGGTGTACAACAGGACACCACTTCCCAGCATGCATCATGCCATGACGTACCTTCACAGTCTTTAAAGATTTGTTCATTTCAGATACACATCAGAGGTACGAGGCACACAGATCCCCATTTAAGTCATCAGCTTTAGATTACGTTTCCATTTGTAATCAGTTTGGAGATTGTATATGATAACATATATAATTATGAGGGCGAACACACACACGCACACACACACTCGTGCACCTCGGGCTAAAGCACCTGCAGACTAACAGACTCATCAGAGAAAGATGGAGACGGAGTAAGAGGGTTAAATAAGCTATAAAGGTCTAAAATCACGACGCATGTGTTTCATGTACTGACTTAACATAAATACAATAAGAAAATAAAATGTGATGAGTTAATGTAAAGCAACGAGGTTAAAGGGCAAAACTAACAGGATAAAAAAAGACTTGACAGTGCTCGTGTAAATATGTGGGTATTTGCATGTGCGTGCCTGCATGTGACTCAGAATGAGTTATTTCTTGTTGCGTCCTCCGGCGTAGATGGAATGTATTAAATGTGTGTGTGTGTGTGTGTGTGTCCAGAATACTGTACGAGTGTTATTCTTATTCATATTATTCTCATTCTGCAGGGAAGTGCCCGGTTGTTCACTCATCTGACGGATCCGTTCCCGCGGCGACGGTGGCGGCGGCTGATTATCCTTCACCTGGATGACGCACGGCTCGTGCCACTCCCCTCTCATCTAAGACGCCTCGGCGGTGCTGATGCTGATGCTCAGCCAATCACAAGGCGCTTTCACCTTGATGAGTGTTAGTCAGAGGGGCTGTGCGGCGCCAGCACGTGCGGTTATGGATGACTTCGTTTACCGCAGTGTAGTTTAAATGTTACAGGAGCAGAAAAACAAGCGGATACAAAGGTGATCTGTTTATGCTAAAATAGGAGCTATAATGGGATCAAAAAGGATTTTGACTATGAGAGAAAAAGACTTTTTTTATCATCTTAAAACAAAATCATAAAAGATTTAAAATGCATTTTTTAAAAATTACTGTTTCAGGTAACTACAATCATTCCTAATATGGACAACATGCACACACTCACGTGCATTTACTTTGCTCATTCATCCATTCATTTTCCATACTCACTTCATTCTGTTCATGCAGGATTGTGGGATGGGTGGGGGCTGGAGATCATCACACATTTACATCACATTTCTTATATCAAAACATTCCCCAGGGTGGAAAAGGGGAGATTTAACTACTTCTGATATTTTATGCACCTAGACGAAACATAAAAATGTACATCTCCACGCAAATGTCCTGCAGGATGAAGCGGTGAAGATGTCAAGGATGTCCATCCACATCCCATTATGAGTCAGAAGAAAATTAGATGCAGAGAAGACGTGAAAATGAAGACGATCAAGAGCAGACAAAAAAAAAAAGATCTACATAAAACAAAAAATTCTGGTAAAATAAAACAAAGATAAAACAAAGATAAAAGGAAAATAACCAAAATAAGATGAAGATCCGAAAGAGAGACAGGCTGACAAAAATGAAGATCTCAAATGTTTTTTTTTTTGTTTTTAAATAAAAAGACACTTGTGTTTTGACATCTGGGCTCTAAAACAATCAGTCTGTGTAGGAATACGAGAGGTGATCAACATGATTTAATCCCTCCGTCACAGAACCAGAGCCTACAGGTGGGGAGGAAGTGGGATTCTCCGATCAGAAGCCATCTCAGAGACCAGGACATGAAGAGACTGTAAAGATGAATTTGTTTTTGTTTTTTTGTTTGTTTGTTTTTGTTTTTCCGTTTGGATGTACAGCCTTCATGCGCCCAGGGGCCGCGAGCTCGAAGACACATCCTAAAACAGGGCCAAACTAAGATCTACGTATTCTGTTTCAGGGTTCAGTTGGTCGCCAGCTTTTGATATTTTAACCATATTTATCTTTTGAGGGGGGACATAATCTCACTATACTTGGAGGGAATGAATTCTGGCATTAAGATTCTCAGTTTAAATTGATTTATCTGTGTGCCAAATCTGAATTTGGCAGCCTTCACATAGCAATATTTTATAAAGATATTTTGCATTTAGTTTATCTGCGAAAAAAAAAAAAAAACTGCTATCAGGCTAGATAAGCTGCATGAGCCGAACTGTGTGGGTTTGCTGAATTCAGTGTCTTTCCGTGTGTCAGTAAAGGACTTCTGTAACTCACTTATGCAGCTGGATTTACACTGAGCGAATTGAAGCGGAAGATTTAAATGGCATCATTCTTGCTATTAAAGCAAAGGGAAACATCAGACAAACAGGGAGGAGCAGCTTTCTCCCTCCGTCTCTGTGTATTTATATGCATGCATGCATGTGTGTGTGTGTGTGTGTGTGTGTGTGTGTGTGTGTGTGTGTGTGTGTGTGTGTGTGTGTGTGTGACAGTCTCAGTCACATG